>CAKAOI010047564.1:0-14700 GCA_916701655.1 Sebastiscus albofasciatus
GAAAAAGGTAAAAGTTTGAAAAATGCTGGAAAAAAAGACTGAAAAATATCGGGGAAAAAAGTTTGAAAAATGTTGGGAAAAAAAGTCTGGAAAAAAGTTTGAAAAATGTTGGAAAACAAAAGTCAAAACAATGTCTGAAAAAGGTAAAAAAAAAAAAAAAAAGTTTGAAAAATGTTGGGAAAAAAAAAGTCTGGAAAAAAGTTTGAAAAATGTTGGAAATTCCATTTTGAAATTACACTGTATGCATGTAACGAGCTGAAACTGACGCGCCGCACCCGAGTCACATCCAAGCTGACCTTATTCGAGGGGTACCTAGGGTGTCATAGTTTGAAGCGTAGGGCCTCTGATCAAGTGTTGGTATTTGAGGAGTTGGGAGTGAGAATGCCAACAGCAGACCTCCTCTGTCTATTACTGCACTCTGAAAATGTCCCACAAGGACAATAGGACACATGTCAATCATCTTGTTGTCTCGGGCTTTTAGAGGGAAAATCCCAGCAGTCATTTCAGAGTGTGAGCTTTTTATTTTTTCACCCTTCTTTTGGAAAACGCCGGCTGTCAAATGTCACTATTATTCTCCCCCAGTGTGTTCACCCTGAGTTGACCTATTTGATTCGAACGGGTGCTCATCGGGCTCACCGGGACACAATTGAAGGTCTCGGTGGACGAAACGGCGGCCGAATCAGTGAAACTAGTCGTTCCGGCTCAGAGTTTCAGCTGAATTGACAGATGACTCACTTTCACTCTCTTCTGGCTCATATAGACTATAAACTGAGCTTGTTCACATCCTGTTGCAGGTGTTCCTCTGAGTGGATGATGCTCTAAAAACAGGTTGTTGTTTTGTATAGCCAGCGTCTGTAACTGCAAACATTTGTGGAGGTGGAGTTGATGATACACCTAATGATAACACCGAGGTAAAATCAGCCAAATGCTCCATTAGATGTCTGATGAAAACAAAGAAAGTGAAGTCGCAGCCTGAAGTGATGCAGGTGATTTACAGGTAATTGATGATCAAGTTCACCAGGTCCAAGTCCACCGTTTGTTTGTGGCGGAATAATCAGATTATGTGTATTAATAATAGTTAATGTACACTCATGCGACCGTGGTGTAGTTTGTCTCTAGCCTTTAGCTTTTAACTTCTGCTGATTGCATTCACGTTTCAAAAATCATAAAAGTGGAACAATCCCGTTGGCTTTTTGTCGAGGTAACCCAGGGCGATGCTAACTTCCTTGTTGGCCTTCAGAAATACATCACCCCTGGAGCGCTCTATTAGTTTGTAAGTTATATTAAGATATTTCCCCCCCACTAAAACCTTCCTTGTGGCTCTTATAAATCCCACTGACCACAAAGCTGAGGCTAATTGTAACATGCAGATAATTTGGTCATGAACCAAGTTGGACAAGTTGGAAGTTTTGACTTTAGTATCAAAGTATCACAGACGTCAGCAGGAATCATTATCTAGGCAACGTAAACGTCGGCCTCTGCAGAGACGGCGAACCTTTAACTCTCAGCATAAAGATGAGGCTCCATGTTTTCAGATTGCAGATTTTCCAGAAAAAAAAATATTACATTGTTTGTTAAAGGATCAGATTAAAACCTGGATTGTATGTCCTTAAAGTTGTTGTATTTACACCTGTAAGAAGACACAGACCACTGTAGTTTAAAGTAAAACAATGTCCTCTTGCAACAAGCACGATTATCGTGGCCAAAAGAATTCATGTTTACGATATTATCGCAATATCTATAGAAATTTAAAAGAAAAAATTGAATCAATCAAATTTATCTTTAACTTTGTTTATTATATATATATATATATATATATAAAATATTGTTTATCAAAATAATATTAATATAAAATAAAATTACTACTTTATAATATTGACTTTATTCTCATAATATTACGACTTTTTTTTCGTAAACGTTTTGTCTTTTTTTTGGCAATTGAATTACATTCAAAATATGAGGGAAGTAGAGAGAGAGTCTGTGACCATAACTGTACAAAAGTGTGATTATAAACATGATATTATCATATGTGTATTATTAACATGATTACGGTTATCGTCAAAACCAGTGTATTGCGACACCCTTACAACAACCACAGCTCAAAAGCTAAAAAAAAGTGATGATAAATGCGAGGAAATAATGCAAATGAGCTGTTCATTTTGTCCCAGAAGTTATAAAAAGAAAAACCTTATACTATGTAATGTGTGCAGCGTCTTGTATTCTTTAAAATATGATTTATAAGAGTCCAAAAGTCCAGCTCTCCTTTCGTTTCCTCTCCCTGCACAGCACACAAAGGCTGGTAACAACAACCACCAGCAGCAGTAGCATCATCAGACTCATCTCAGAGGTCAACTCCCACCAGAAACCTGCTGTACGCTGAAGCCATTAGTGCAGAATACACACATGATTACATAACATGTAACTCTAACCCACATGCTTAGTCGATGTCATGTTGTAGTGGCGGTCTCCTGCCACCAGGTGTCGTGTTAGAGTCAGATAATCAGTCAGAGAGTGTGTCCAACATGTTTACATTCAGTACAGACTCTAGAGTGACATGTCAAATTATAGGCAATAATCATACAGCTCATTAACCTGAAATAAGTGATTAGGTTTATATGTAGGACTCAATAATCACAGTGGTTTCTGCTCTAGGTGGCAATCTGAATTATATCTCACATTGTTGTTTCATACATTGATATTATAAAAGGGTGTAGCTTTGTTAAATTATAAAAACAAATCTGTCTGGAGACGCAAAACATGTGATCATTGTGATGAAGGTAACAGTTTATAGTCTAAGTATATAGTATATAAGTCTAATGCAGTGAGGGCCAAAGAGACAATGAACTACGGCGTATTAGGGCCACAACTTTACGAGAAAAAAAGTCGTAATATTACGAGAATAAAATCATAACTTTACAAGAAAAAAAAAATTACATGTAAAATCACTACTTTATAATATTCCGACTTTTTTTCTCGTAGACTTATGACTTTCGAGAATAAAGTCATAAATCTTCCTAAAATAAAGTCATAATATTACGAGAATAAAGTCGTAATATTATGAGAATAAAGTCGTAATATTACGAGAATAAAGTCGTAATATTACGAGAATAAAGTCATAACTTAATGACAAAAAAATCAGAATATTACGAGAATAAAATCATAACTTTACGAGAAAAAAAGTCGTAATATTGCGAGAAAATAACACGTCAAGTTACTACTTTATAATATTATGACTTTATTCTCATAATATTACCACTTTTTTCTCGTAAAGTCATGACTTTATTCTTATAATATTACCACTTTTTTAATTTCTCTTAAACATATGACTTATGACGGTAAAAAACAAAAGTAAAAAAGTAAAACAATACATTTGTTTTTTTACCGTGGTATCGAATTGGTATTGGTATTGGTATGCACTTCACCTTTAATGCTGCATTAACCATCACTAGCTCTTACTGTATACTTGTGTGTGTATATGCATGTCTAACACAAGATATAAACAGTTTAGGAACGTGCTCATCAGCACAACGCTCAGGTTAAAAACTCAACATGGTTCCTTTAACTCCATTACAAGGCATAGACAAAAGGTTCTCTCTCTGCAGGTTGACACATGGGTTATTTTTGTGCTTTTAACTGCCGCCACTATAGTGTCATTTGGCTTTGTGGTGTTTTAAAGCCCAAAGTCTGCCATTTGTTGTCAATAGAGAAGCCTCATAAAAGTGTGTTGTTAGTCTTGAAAAGGTTTTTCCATTTCTTTTTACCTGACCAAGCAACTATAGACCATTACCGCACCACCCCTCACTCCTAACCCCATGTGTAACACCGTACTGTAGGAGAGCTTTCTACTTCTTAAGCACTTTTTGCCAAGACTTCTGTTCCTGAAGAACCTTTTACAGGTGACAAATATCGTCATCAAATGCCATTAAAATAATAGTTATAATCCAAAACCTTTCGACAGCAAAGTTTCTCTGGACTTTGGAAGCAAAATGGAAAGAAAACAGGAAGTAAAAACTCCATGAAATACGTTTTTACTTTTATAAATCTCCACTAAACCCTCAAGTTTTAATTGCACGTTTAGTTAAAGGTGCTAAATGCGAGCGACGAGAGCCGTGCGGAGGCATTTAGCAACTTTAAGCATCTTTATTTTATGATGTATGGCTCTTTTCTTTTTAAATTAAAAAATAGTTAACCACTAACATCTTCATTAAGTTCATTTAATTGCCTTATTGGATGCAGACAGAATTAATTCTGACACTGTAAGATCTGCGCTAGCCCGACATGACTAACCACAGGTCCGTTAGTGGTAATCAGTTCAGCCAGAAGGCAGCAGACACGAACACTGGTGAGTCACCAGTAAACTCTCTCTGCCTTCCTGTTGCCAGTCCCTTTTCTTCTTTCTCTGTTGTGTTCTTCTTTCTCTTTTCGGTTTATGACACAACATAGAAATTACAGTTGAGTCATAATTTCCTTAACTACACCGACCGGTGCTGTGGAGGTCAGAAACACGTATTTAAAAACATCACAATCACTCAGAGCTCAGCATGCATCAAGGTAATCAGGTAACATTTTCTGATAATGATTAGTGTGCATATATGAGTTATTCATTAGATTCATTAGCTTAAACTGAAGCTGCAGGTTGTTGTGGCTTCGTTCAGGTGTGTTTTATGTAGAGGTGAATACACACAGCGACATGTTCTCCCTCAAATTAACACATCCATTCCATTTGTTTTTATTCTCTGGACTATCTCTGACATTTAACTCCTTGTTTACTATCTGCTAGGGATGCACTGATACCAATACCATTATCGGGTATCGGGTCCGATGCTGTGCTTGTGTACTCGTACTCGCAAAACCCTCACTCTCATTACGCCACGGGGTTTTGCTTGCACCCTCTGACTCACGCGTTCGTTAGACTCCTTGGTCCGTGTTTCAAGACGGGTCGGGTGGGTTGCAGACATCGCCGCAGACCCCTGGAGCTTTTTACGTGGGCCGAGCCCCGCCCTGGGGGCATGAAGCGGTTGGGACGTACTGAGGACAGTCCGCCCCGCTGACGCTTTGTCCATGGTCACGGGAAGCACCTTCGCCCCGAGCCTTTCCAAGCCGACCTAGAGCTGGTTGCGGCGCACCACCTCGTATGCGGGACTCCCCAGCCTGCCGTGTGTTGCTCACACCCTCCAGCTGGCTGTTAACGAGGCTCTTTTGGCACAGAGAAGTACTCGTATCGGTACTCGGTATCGGCAGGTACCCAAATGTAAGTACTTGTACTCGGTCTGAAATAAAGTGGTATCGGTGCATCCCTATTAGCAATAGCTGTCTATTTACCCATCCAGCAGACACAAAGAAACATTATCATCGACTCACTTGGAGTCATGGTTGTGTCCACTTGCAGTCCAATAACACAAACTCCCTCTTTACCAACCTCGAAGGAAAAATATCTGCTCCTTAGCTGCTTGGTGTTCCCCTTACTTCACCTTCTGGTCTCTGACTCAGTCTGTCTGCTGTTTGGAGCGGGGCAGGGAGTGAACAGCGGGTCTGTAGGAGCTTTTTTTACTGAAAAAACTCAGAATTTCAATCTCCCCTTCTGACTCATGTGGACTCATATGATTAAAGATCGATTATGGGTCCGTACTCTCACTTGTCTTTTCCCCCTTCATAAAGTCTACTTCATATATGAGCCGTTTTCTCCAAACATTTTGTATACAGTTCACATCCTGCCATCTCTGGAGACCGAAGACAGGCGCCCCAATTCTCACAACAACCCGCCTCCTTGTATTAGGAGGGTTTTGGAAAGAAGGCTGTGAAGAAAAGGTCAGGCCACCTTCCGCTATTGAAAATCATTGGCTGCTAAAGATCATGACATTAAAGGTATGAGCCGAGAGGCCATAAGAGAGCGGCAGAGAGGAAGAGCAGACGAGGCCGTGGTGGCAAAGATGGACGGATGGAGGGATGGGAATAGAGGAGAGAGTGAGAGAGGATGAGAGGGAAGAAGAGGACAAGGAGGTGGTTGACATTAAGAACAGACAGAATACTGCAATCAGTATAGTGGAAGAAGTATTCAGATCTTTTACTTTAAGTGTCAATAGACAACTCCAGCAGCTCTCGTCTGAGGTTCACTCTTGTTTTACTTCGGTTTTTATCACCCTCCATCTTCGCCCTCTTTGCCTCATCCGTCCACGCCGCGGCTCTTTTTCTTGTGCTGGGTAAGTTTACACAGTTTCATCCCCCTCAACTCCAAGTCCAGCCTCTAATGGGACTGTAAACAACGAGCAGCACACGGAAAAGGAACTCTTGGATCCCACCTCAGCCGGCGTGCCCCGGCCCTCAGTTTCATTGCGCCACGGCGTTTTGCTTGCACCCTCTGACTCACGCGTGTGTCCTTGGTCTGTGTTTCTAGGCGGGTTGGGTGGGTTGCAGACATTGCAACCTTGTCTCCCCCACACCGTCGAGGAGGTGGAGCGTGAGCGTGTGCGATAGGACCCGAAAGATGGTGACGAGAGGTTAAAGGGACTATTTGTAACTTTCAGAATTGCTTCTTGACAGCGACACCTGTGGCCGTGAAATCAACGAAAGTCAGCGTCGGGCTCGCGCTTGCTCGCTCTACATATACCTGAACGAGCATTGCTCAACACAGTGAGGTGACACACGTCAGCTAAAAGCACAATATCACTCTATATTTCAGCTGCTTGGCAGTAATGTTAGCTGACCAGACCAAGGTCTCTCCATGAATCAATGCGCTGATCCTAGTATTGGCTTTTCCTGCCTCACCCTCCTGCGCCCGTAGGGAGACACCGGCAACCGGAGCCTCTCCTCCGATGCCTGCTTGCATTCACTGACACAGCGCGCACCAACAGAGGTTTTCCGTGTCTTGTGAAGTGACGAGCCTCCGCAGAGAGAAACGTGAACCGTGACACCGGCACCCGGTGGGAGACGGTAACGTTTCTCTCTGGAGGAGCTGCAGCAGTTATTTCTGCACAAACGTCCACTGAACATTCACTAGATATTCTCAGAGCTAAACTAACTCTTCTGCAGTGTGGGCGCGTTCACGTCTAGAGGTGGAGCGAGTACGCGAGAACGCGCGCTCTGTCTGAGGGAAGGCGAGCAGGCAGAGGAGACAAGGCTCCCGCTATACGTGAGCGCGCATGTGTGCCGACCTGCTACATTTATACGCTTACAAAGTTACAAACAGTCCCTTTAACGTCACGCTGCTGCAAAGTGGTATTGGTGGCGTTGTATCGGAGCCGTTTTGCGAGTACGAGTACATGAGCATAGTGTCGGACCCAATACCCGATACTGATATCGGTATCGGTACATCCCTAAAAAAAGATCTGTGAGAATCTAAATGTGAGAACCTAAAGCGAGGGGAACAGCAGTGTTTTTTGGGGCAGACTCTTTTTCCTTTAGCTTTGTAATCAAAGAGTAAAAACTTGAGCCTGTAAAACAACTACATGTTTTATTGGAGCACCCAGCACTGTTTACTGTCCTACTTAAAAAAAAAAACAGGTTTGAAAGCACAAACTGTTGAGCGACATTTTGCCATAAAAATCAATTTTCAACCCACAGTGAAATGAGGCCAATGTGCTAAAGGCTGAAGAATTAGACATACTGTATGTAGGCTAACGCTGCGTTAACAGAAAACTCAGCGGAACCAAATGATTAGAGCGGCAGACAAACCCTGCAGAGCAAAAAGTGAGGAAGCCGTGCTCCAGATCTGCTCTACACTGTGCCTGTGTGTGTGTTATAGTGGGTTGCTTTCAGCACAAACCTGATAAAGGCTCTCAGATGTGGTCTTAGACCCAGTTCTGTGTATGCGGTGTTCTTACAGTAAGTGTGTGTCAGTGTTGTATATATGGTACGACGGATATCCAACAAGTTTTCTGCAGAAAAGGCAGAACTGGGTCACTGAATATCACATTGTTGCTTATAACGGTATAAGTCACAGTGAAGTTGCCCAGCTGTCACATGATTTAATGATTTAATGATTTATCCACAGAGTTGTCAAATCATTTTTTAAACAGTATTTTGCATGGCTTTTTTTTTTTCCGAAGACATGACGTCATCCTGCTGATCAGGGCGTTAGATTACATTTAGTAAAATAAGTAAAGATACAAGTAAATTACAAGAATGAGAATCGAAACAGGAATATGAAGTGTCTAAGAAGTAATACTAACACCTGTGCCTAAAAGAATAACAATAAAAGTAAGATAACATTTAGTAAATTTGTTAGCATGCTGATGTTACTGTAGCATACCGAGAAAAAAAGTTGTAATATTACGAGAATAACGTCATAACTTTACAAGAAAAAATTAAATAACACGTAAAATTACTACTATTCTATTATATTAGTGGAAACATGAGCGTTCATGTGCTTACACGTAATTTAAAATCTATTTGCTTGTCGTATCATTTTATTGATTATCGAAGTACAACTAAAGATCAGTTCAAACCTTTAGGAATCATTTTTTGGAAATAATAATAATCGGAATATTACAAGAATAAAGTCGTAACTTTACGAGAAAAAAAGTCAGAATATTACAAGAATAAAGTCGTAATGTTAAAACTTTTTTTCTCGTAAACTTCTGATTTTTTTTCTCATAATATTACAACTTTTTTCTTTTAAACTTCTGACTTTATTCTCATAATATTACAACTTTATTCTCGAAATCTCAGATTTATTTTTTTCCTCAAAGTGGCCCTAATACTCCGTCGTACAATCGTACTATAAACCTACAACAATGATAAATAAAAATTAAAATGTAAACAAAAAACTGTTATTCATTTCCATGTTTAAAGCTCCACAGGGAGCCACTGGAGAGGAGCTGAAGAGACTCATGTGGCTCCGGAGCCGCAGGTTGCAGACCTCCGGTATAGACCACGTTACACTTTACAGATTGGTACGTGATAACGTCCGTTCAACTCAACTAAACGCTGGTTAACTCGAGGTAAATGTAGATATCATGAGACATGTTTTCATTATGAACCTGTTTTGAAAAACTTTAAACTTTGCCTCTAATCTCTTTGCCTACTGTGTGAAAGCCTTTTGCAGACAATGTTTTGATGATTGCACAAATGTGTCGGTAGCAGCTAATTATGCTTTCTGGGAGAATATAGCATCGTGGTGGTGTGTAATTACTGTAAACATTCCTGGGCCTAATTACAGAATACATCCTACTGGTGTACATCGCTGTTTCAGAGGCCTTGTTAGGGGGAGATTTTATACATTTTTTGCAAATGCAGATGTATATATTCTCTTGATCATTTAGTGTCTGAATAATAAAAGACTGGGGGACGTTTTCAGTCTGTAGGTGGATTCAAAACAAAAGCGTGCTTTGATTTGTGCAACAAAATGTAGATAATCAGGGATGGCAATGAGGCATTTAAGGGAAAGAAAATAATGAAATTCTCCCGAGGAGGTTCAAATAATGCCAGAAAACAGATGTAAAAACTCCATTTCAACCCTTCGTGTCTTATTTATCGTCAGCTTTGAATGCAGCTACATGTACTGTACTGTCCCCTTCCAGCTCCTGTGACCGCTTTGTTAAACTTTCTGACTTAATCTTTGCAGAGAACAAATGTTGCAGAAAACACCCGAGTGTGCAGCCTGAAGCAGGTGGAAAAAACTGGCAGCACACCGTCAGCAGTTGGCGAAAATGCTGACCAACACAAAGCACTCCATCAACTAAACATTAAGGAATCAATATTGTGAAAAACAGAACTTAACTGTATGAGGTGCTGAAGGATGGAGAGGGAGGAGGAGAGAGAGAAAGGAGGGGGGAGCTGCTGCTGCTGTGGTAGTTTAAAATAAAACTCATCATGTTGGTGTAGAGCTAGATCAGGGGTCAGCAACCTGCGGCTCTTCAGCTCCTCTCCAGACGCTCCCTGTGGATTTGTGAAATTTGTTTACATTTTCATTTTTATTTATCATTGTTGTAGAGTATTAGGGCCACATTGAGGGGAAAAAAGAAATCTGAGATTTCAAGAATAAAGTCATTCGTTTACGAGAAGAAAAGTCGTAATATTACGAGAAAAAAGTTGGAATATTACAGGAATAAAGCCATAACTTTACGAGAAAAAAATCCGTAATATTACGAGAATAAAGTCATAACTTTGCGAGAAATAAGTCGTAATATTACGAGAATAAAGTCATAACTTTACGAGAAAAAAGTCGTAATATTACGAGAATAAAGTCATACGTTTACGAGAAAAAAAGCCGTAATATTACGAGAATAAAGTCATACGTTTACGAGAAAAAAAGATGTAATATTACGAGAATAAAGTTATCATTTTATGAGAAAAAAAGTCGTAATATTATGAGAATAAAGTCATACGTTTACGAGAAAAAAAGATGTAATATTACGAGAATAAAGTCATAACTTTACGAGAAAAAAAGTTGTAATATTACGAGACAATATTATTATCTCAGATGTGTTTTCCCTCAATGTGGCCCTAATACTCCGTAGTACATTGTCTCTTTGGCCCTCACTGCATTAGACTGATATACTATATACTTAGACTATAAACTGTGTAACCTTCATCACAATGATCAAAGGTTTTGCGTCTCCATACAGATTTTTTTGGGGGGGGTTTTTTGCCTAAGATAGCTCTTTTGATAGTAAAGGTAGCATCTAACTTCTTTCTTTCTGTCACGTTGCATTCTGCTCCGATGACAGCTGTATTATTACTTCATAATAATTACGAAAAAAATACTGACACTGCTAAATGTGTTATACTTTCATGCAAGCGGGACTTGAAGCTCAGCAGTGTGAATGTTGAAAGTCCAAAGACAAGTGTCCTCTGAAGCTGTTAGCGGTGCCGCTGTGTGTCTTCTTCTGTGGAAAGAAGATGGGATTGCAAATCAACTTATTTCCCTCCATTAAATGATGTTTATTTTTCAAGGTATTATCACGTCGCTTCAAGAGTTTTGAACTTTTTAAAGGTCTGCTATTTGCAAACTGCATTGATCCATTAGCGCTGTGCGAGGGTCCATATTATTAAGTCTGGCATTAAAGGTAAATGTCAGAGGGATTACAGCCCCAAAGCTCAGGTACTGACTCACCGTGGCAATTAAGATGAAAATGAATGTATTTTTACTGTTCCGCCGAGCTGCTGCCTGGTTCACCTGGCCTCATCAGCCTCACTGCGCCTCATTATGCTCACTGTGATTCATAGAGATCGACTACAGCACAGAAAGATACTTCACAGTATACAGTATGAGAGAGTAACTTCGGTTATACAAGCGTCGCATTGCATAGTTCTCTGAACCGGGCTGAACCTGCATGGTGCTATAGGAATACTCCACCAGAACCTTGTTTTTAGTTTTAAACCTTCACCACTGGAAGCCTTGGAAAGTGGCTCATTTGGAACACACCGAGCCGGGACGGACAGAGAAGTGGATTATACTGCAGGAGTGGTTTGATGTTTGAGACTTTTTTAGCTAGTTATGTTGTTGTGTTACATTATGTTGTTACCTCCGCCAAGGAAGGAAGTTATGATTTCACCCGCGTTGGTTTGTTGGTTTGTTTGTTTGTTGGTTTGTTGGTTTGTTTGTTGGTTGGTTTGTTGGTTTGGTGGTTTGTTTGTTGGATTGTTGGTTGGTTTGGCAGTTTGTTTGTTTGTTGGTTGGTTTGTTGGTTTGGTGGTTTGTTTGTTGGATTGTTGGTTTGTTTGTTTGTTGGTTGATTTGTTGGTTTGGTGGTTTGTTTGTTGGATTGTTGGTTTGTTAGTTGGTTTGTTAGTTGGTTGGTTTGTTGGTTTGTTTGTTGGTTGGTTTGTTGGTTTGTTTGTTTGTTGGTTTGTTGGTTTGCTGGTTGGTTCGTTGGTTGGTTTGTTAGTTGGTTGGTTTGTTGGTTTGTTGGTTGGTTGGTTTGGTGGTTTGTTTGTTGGTTTGTTGGTTGGTTTGGTGGTTTGTTTGTTGGATTGTTGGTTGGTTTGTTTTGTTTTGTTTTAACGCGACTAATTTCTTTAACGCATTACCGCAACTTGCAATGTTAAGTTTGTAGTGGGTTTTAAAGCTAGAGTGAAGATACTGGCATCATATAAAAAGGTCCAAACTTGCACTAAATTGTGGCGAGGAAAAACTGTCATGGCCATTTTCAAAGGGTCCCTTGACCTCTGACCTCCAGATGTGTGAATGTAAATGGGTTCTCTGGGTACCCACGAGTCTCCCCTTTACAGACATGCCCACTTTATGATAATCGTATGCAGTTTGGGGCAAGTCATAGTCAAGTCAGCACACTGACACACTGACAGCTGTTGTTGCCTGTTGGGCTGCAGTTTGCCATATTATGATGGAGCATATTGTTTTATGTTAAATGCAGTACCTGTGAGGGTTTCTGGACAATAACTGTCATTGTTTTGTGTTGTTAATTGATTTCCAATAATGAATATATACATACATTTGCATAAAGCAGCATATTTGTCCCCTCCCATGTTGATAAGAGGATTAAATACTTGACAAATCTCCCTTTACTTTTTAGTGCAGTATTCCTTTAACAGTGAACAAGAGAAAAGGGAAAGGAAGGGCTGCACAGAGAGAGAGAAACTGAAAAAGAAAGAGAGAGAGATGAATCAGACACAGACAGATAGTGATACTGAGTAAAAGAGAAATATTGAAAAACAGAAGAATAAAACTCGAGGAGAGACTAACGGAGAGAGATGAAAAGAGAGATTGAGAGTGAAAGAGTTATCCACACGCTGAATATCCAGGTCACTTCAAAGTGCTAAGAAAAAACCCAAAAAGCAAAGTCTCATCCTGGGCAGACGGCCAAGTCTGACCTGCCCCTCCACTCCTTCCATTAACACCCCTCCCCGAAACCAAAAAAACACCCCTGCAGATTTAGTGCGACTGCAGAAAGTGTATATTAAACATTGGCAGCTTAAATACGGCTCCCCATTAACACCTCAGAAGTGGATTATGAATCACCAATAACGAAGCGGCCTAATTTTTTTCCTGTTCCCGAGTTATCAGTCATTGTTTCCATCAAAGGTTTATAGGCCCCAGGAGGGGATAGCGTGGGAGAAGTCGGCCCTACCAGAGTAATTGGAAGTTGGGAGTTGAATGTGAAGTAGAATTAAGTCTTAGACACAGATAGTGAGAAGAAAGAAAGAAAAGAAAGGAAGGAAGGAGGCACTATTCCAGAAATACTGGTCTGCGTGTGAGACTTTTATGTTGTTGTTTCAATCACAAGAGGAGCAGCAAGGACATCTAGCTGCTGTATAGCTTGGAATAAAAATCTTTTCATTTTGTTGGATCATCCATATTTAATGTGCGGAGAATGAAATCATCTTTTGTTTCTGCCTGAAAGACTTCTAGGAGCAAAGGAGTCTTAACTCTGGTGGATTCTAATTGTATAATTAGGAGATATTTGATGGCAAAAAAACAATTCAGTCTTATTTCAGCCCACAAAGTTGAACGTATCAACAGTAAATCTGATAACATGAAACATAGGCCCTATTCCAATCCGGTGCACTCGTCGATGTATTTACTCCTTTCATTGAAGATGTCTTAGCCCCCGAGAGTCCGCTGGCTTTTCTAGAGTTAAAGAAGTAATTTAGTGTCTAGACGAGGAGTGTTTTCTTCCGATACAGAGTGAGTTTTTGCTCAGCAGTTGAAGAAGTATTTGTTTAGTCACTCGTATTGATCTGCCAACCCTATCAACCCTCTACAGATGGGGACTTTGTGCTGCCCAGCTGTAAAAAAATCTTACTTATTGCTGCTTTAAAAGCAAAGCAGAATGAGGTTGAATTAATAAAGTCACCAGGCAGGAAGACAGAGAGACAGACAGACAGGTAATCAGATGTACGGTACGGTTTGGCGTGCAGACAGTCGCATTTACTGCAGAGACGAACGGTCGGATAGTGTAATAGGCAGACAATCAAGCAGGCACTCAGGAATGGTCAGTTAATCACGGAGGGATTTCCTGTGCAGGCGAAAAAGGACAGAGTGGTCAGAACGGCGCGTCTCTAAAAAGGTTGAATCATCCAGTGGACCTCAGTCAGCCTGTCAGAGACTCAGAGGATGCTGCTGTTGTCACTAGAGGCCTCTAACATTGCAGGCTAAGAAACACAAAGTGAGAGTGTTTTGCATTTGTTTTAATGTCCCCACTGTGACACAAAGGTTAACACAGCACGTCTCTCACCTAAGTTCCCCTAACAGACATTGTTCTTAGTAAAGTGTTGATGTTTTGATGATAGGGAGCTGGAACTCTGTGGAAGGACAGCAGCACATGAACTAAAGACACAGATTCAACATTCATATAATAAACTGGCTGTTATAGAACAACTTGATAAACCCAAACTAGGGATGCACCAATAACTCTTTTTTCCAGACTTTCCGCACTGTCAGGGAAGTGGAGCGCGTGCGATAGGACCCGAAAGATGCTGACGAGAGGTTAACGTCACGCTGCTGTAAAGTGGTATCAGTGCTGTTGTATCGGAGCCGTTTTGCGAGTACGAGTACATGAGCACAGTATCGGACCTGATACCCGACACTGGTATCGGTATCGGTGCATCCCTAATCCAAACACTACTTAACTGCCCTTCTGGTTGGCCCACATACCCTTCTAGTCGGCGCCACTCTGATACGACCTTTTGGCAAAATTGACTGTTCATGAAACCAAAGCAGAAGTGTCTTAAACCTGCATTCTTTCTAGCCAGCCAGCTACTTCTCTCTTGATTTATTACCTCAGTAAACATTGTAAACAT
>CAKAOI010047566.1:0-29543 GCA_916701655.1 Sebastiscus albofasciatus
GGTTAGGCATTGACCTTGAATAGTTAAGGTTAGGCATTGACCTTGAACGGTTAAGGTTATGCATTGACCTCGAATAGTTAAGGTTAGGCATTGACCTTGTATAGTCAAGGTGAGGGATTAAACTCAAATAATTAAGGTTAGGCATTGACCTTGAATAGCTAAGGTTAGGCATTTACCATGAACGGTTAAGGTTAGGCATTGACCTTGAATAGCTAAGGTTAGGCATTGACCTTGAACGGTTAAGGTTAGGCATTGACTTTGAATAGCTAAGGTTAGGCATTGACCTTGAACGGTTAAGGTTAGGCATTGACCTTGAATAGCTAAGGTTAGGCATTGACCTCAAATAGTTAAGGTTAGGCATTGACCGGCACCAAATAGCAGACAGAGACAGAGTTAGCAATTAGCTGGTGAACACAGTGGAGCATTTAGCAGCTAAAGAGGCATATTATTTCTATTTTTCTCAGGAGGGCGCTGAAACAGAGCTAAATATTGGGCTAACATTCATCAGCCGGACACAAAAACAACTTCAAACGAATGCTAATGTTGCTCAAGTCTTCTCAATGTGTAAATATCCCACTGCTTGCTAACTTGTGCTAATATGTCAATGTTTTGTTTACAGCTTGTTGCGCTGCCCCCAAGTGACAAAAAATAAATAAATACATAAACTGATGAAGGTTTATCTCAAGTGTCAACATTAAGTTGTTTTTTTAAAAAGGATATGGAAAGCAAAACTGTGTCACTTTCATTTCAGTTTTGTTGAAAACTTTTACTTCTTCAAACCCAGCAACTGGCTTAATCACCAGAGATCCATCAAATATGATAGAGCTGGTAGGGAAGCCCTTTTAACCTCATCCACAGGCATAACTGCCAAACTCTATTAGCCAAGACTGCATTGTGTTATATTTGCAGATTAAATAAAGGCCATGATGCAGAATCTGCATTCAGAAGGACTCACATCCCGAGACAGCCATCTACTGGGCCAGGGCAAAGGCCAATCACACAGTGTACAGGGCGAACTTGCGTGCGTGCACGCGTATGTGTATGCGCATGTGTGTGTGTGTGTGTGTGTGTGTGTGTGTATACAGTGGAAATATTGTGTAGGTGAGAAGCTCAGGTCCAGATACTGTTGAATTATGGAGCGTTCCCTACCTGGAAACAATGAAGTATTCATGCGCGGTATCAAGAAAACTCAGAGTCCTCTGTTTTCACCTTTCTCCATCCCCGCCCTGCCTTCTGTTCCTTGAAATCCGTCTTTGCGGCGACTCAGCGGGGAGTCCTCTTGCTTTCACTTCAAAGAATTATCCTCACCTTTCTTTTGCTCTCTAACGCTGGACAAGAAAATCTACTTCCATTAATGGGTAACAACCCTTGTGATTGAGCGTCACATATAGTTTGTTGTTTGGCCAATACAAGCCAGTTTGCGCTAGGACACAGTAATGATAAATGGAATTATGCTTAACAAAAAACGCTATCACTGGCTGGCGGTACAAAGGCCTTTTCAGTAAATTCTCAATTTGTGGATCTAACACTGCCCTTGAATTGTTTAGGCACAACTGGGACGGTTGGAGGAATTAATTTCAGATATTACCAAACAGCGGGGTACACAGCTCCTCGGGCGCCACAGACAAAATCTTTCATCCCTGTTAAAAAAAAAAATTGAATGGGGATTTAAGGAGAACACAGATAATTCAATCTTTATCTGCGGCGAGCCACAATGAAATGTTAACTTTCAATGGGATCCTCTTACCTCAAAGGAGGACTCTGGAATGAAAGGACAACACATCTGAAGCATCTTCTTCCTCCTCTCGAGCAAAAAAAAAAAAAGTAAAATACATGCGCAGACACTCACACAACATAAAAGGTTCTCATCAACATATCAAAGCTGTAGTGCCTACTGTTCAACATGCCATATGCGAACTCAGTGGGAGCCAACAAGGCAACGTACAGCCCCTCTCTGCACACTACTTATATATATCGCGCTGACAGCTCCTGCAGATAGCAGACAGTTACAGATCGAGATAAGTCTAAGGTGTCAGGTATACATGCGCGTACACAGGGACGTGGACATGTTTGGCATTCTGCTCCATAACCCACCAGCGCCTCTCTCCCGCCCGCACAATGCATGAGAGAAAGTTTTAGAGGAAGAGATAGCGCGGGAAGGAGTGAGATGTACAGCTCGGGCTTAGTAACATCAACTCAAACCTCCCTGAGATACCCAATAACGGCATATAGATACCTCTCCACTGTAGCATTAAAGTTGTCAACATGCATCTAATCCACCAGTTTGGAGAGCGTTGCACTGAGTCAATATGCAATTTGAGGCAGGTTGGCAGAGAACATTGGATTGATTGATTCTGACCTTTTACCTGACAGCACCTGCTGTACACATTCTCCTCGAAATAATGAAAAGTGTTGAAATCCCTCTATCTTTAGGTTCTTCCCCCAAATAAGCGCCTGTTGTTAATCCCACTCATACGTCTGGCTGTAGGTGTGCTTTCTCTACTTTATCTCTAAGAGCAAGGAGGAGGCAGACTCAGGGGGGTGATACCAGCCCTATCGATTTGTGCGAACATGCACACACACACACACACACACACACACACACACACACACACACACACAGAGACACACATAAGCATTCCTGATGTGTGGCTGTGCACAGCTTTGCTATAATCCTCATGATTTTTTACTCCATCTATCTTCCACCACAACTACAAGGTGATTTGTGATAAAAAAAAAAATCCTATTATCAATATATATACATCGAATATATGACACAGAAATAGCCAGCAATATTCTACCATATAACACTCTTACTTGGAAAGATACTGCTATTTGGTCATGTTAAGGTTAAAGTTAAGGTTAGGCATTGACCTTGAATATTTAAGGTTAGGATATGTCGTTAGGCAGATAGTCTTGCGAGAGTTTTTGCATGTTTTTGCAATTTGCTGGTTACCTTCTAGACACGACCCTGCTTTTTTAGCCATGCTCGCAGCAATTATGGAAGACTTGGATGATGATGATGAGGAGCTCCTGTGCCTAGAGTTAATACGGTTGTTAGCCATCTTCTTAACAACTCTGATGTCCAATCAAACTCTTGTGGCGTCTGGTGGGTAGTCACATTTTTCAGAAGGTACACAGTGCGTCTATGCGGCTCTGCTGAAACTCTGCAGGAGCTCTGTGCATGCTTTTCAGCAGAAGTATAAATTAGGCATAAACCATAGACTGTATATAGAAGTGGACGAAGCCACCTTGACGTCATCCATTGGTTTGTGGACTGCCGTCGCCATCTTGTTTTTTGTAAACAGAAGTGGCACGAGAGGGTGGAGCAAAGTACAACCAAACGCTGAAAAATAAATTTTTAGGCGACCAAAATGTTAAAATTAACTTTCATGAACCGAGAACACACCGTGAAAGGGTTAAAGTTGGATAAGATAAAGACACGGACAACTCCCAGACCGGACAACGCCGTGGTAGCGACCTGTCAATCACAAGGTAGCCCCGCCCTAAAGCATCCCCTGCTTTATGGTCTATTTGACTCTAAATGGGACCATCATTTACTAAATGAACATCATGCTGTATTGAAGAAGACTTGAAACTAGAGATTGAGACCATAAACTCATGTTTACAATGTTTACTGAGGTAATAATTGGTCGGTGATAAATCAGTAATATTTTCTCATAGACTTCTATACAATCAGACTTCTTTTTGCAACCAGAGGAGTCGCCCCCTGCTGGTTATTAGAAAGAATGCAAGTTTAAGGCACTTCAGCATTCACTTTTCATAAACAGAGGTATCCTCCTGGCATAAACATTATACCTGCTAAACATTAGGAAGTTCATGTTGTGAGCATGTTAGCATGCTGATGTTAACTCAAAGAACCACTATGCCTAAGTACAGCCTCGCTAGCATGGCTGTAGTCTCCGAGTCTTAAAATGGACGCGGTCGTACAACTGATTTTGAAATGCTGTCAACATCAACAAGACAGAGCTAAAAAGTGAATCAACACCCTCTCCAAATGTGAAATGCGAGCGATCAAGCGCATTTCAAGCTGATACTACTTCTCATCGGTGCATTGAAGGGTTATAATACCCAGTCGGGAGGGTTGCAGTACAAAGAGACAAAACATCTTTCTCCCTTCTGATGTGGTGTGAAAAAAAAGAAAAGAAAAAATCCCTTCAGAGAGAAGGCGAGGCGCTCTCATATCAATCCATCAAACTAAAAGGACGCCTCACGCAAACCAGAAAAATGCCAGTTCTAAATGAAATTCTCTTGTCTCGCCCTGAGCTCAACTCGAAAAGGCCGGTCACACGAGGGTTTAAATAGAAATCTATTTTCTGGCCTGAAAATCAAACTGGCCATCATTCTGTCCTGCCTCACCTCTCTCTTGGGGACTTGTCACATTTCTAACATGTAGTCATTTTCTCAGCTGTCAAACCGTGCTCTTACCAAGCTCTGTTCCCCAACACAACCTGTCAACTTCTAATTCTAATCTGCTCCAATGTCTCTCTCTTTCTCTTCTCTACGTGTGTGCTACGAATGAAGTACAGTTTTTTTTTTTTTAAATGTCTTGAATTATAAGGAGATTTCATTCTTTTTATTCATTATTACTGTGTGTGTCTGTGTGTGTGTGTGTGTTCTGTAAGGGTCCAGACAGAGGTGTCAGAGCAAAGTAGGTCATGACAGAGGTTAGTACTGGATTAGCGACTGTCACTGGCAGGACAGGAGAGTGCAGACACCAGGGCAGCCCTCTCCCTCTCACACACACAGTCGTGTTTTCATGACTTTTGAGGACATTACACTGACTTACATTCATTTCCTGGAGACTTACCCTAATCCTAACTGTAACTACTACTTGCCAAACCCTAACCCTTACCCTAACCCTAAACCAAGTCCTTACCCTAAAATATAATGATTTACTTTATGGGGACGTGCATTTTGGTCCCCATTTGGAAGGTAGAGTCCCCACAATGTGACTGTGTAAACATATTTATGTCCCCACAATGTGGGTAATACATTCTCACACACACACACACACACACACCAACACCAACGATATCTGAAACTCCGTGGCGTTCTGTCATGGATCCGGGCCAGCAGGCCTTGACACACACGGAGGGCAGTGTCTGGAACAGGCTTCCGTGTCCAGTCTGTCTTTTGTGTGTATGCGCACACATGCATGAGACAAATGTTTGCATATGACAGGGCTGCAAGACCTGCCAGAATCCAAACTGTTTGCCCTTGCCAAAGATTCAAAAACTTCTTTTTTTTGGGACACTTTTTGATGCTTTCTCTCTTCGTCCTGCAGTGATTTCTCCGGTATCCAAAGATTTGCTCCGTCTAAGAAGCGGAGATGAATCTTTGTATCAGTATCCAGTTCTAAGAGTTGACTTATGGAAATCTGTCTCATTACTTCTGCCTCCTTACGGTTCAAACTCTCACATAAAAACATAATGATCCAAGCTGTTTCTGTTGTCTCCCGCGTAAGTCAACGATTTTTTTTTGATGTTCTAAGTCTCGTCAGTTTCCATCCTCAGAAAGTCTGGGATAATTATGGGAATAAAAAGGCTCGCTATCAGAGCAGATTAACAACATCTCGCTGGGCTGAACTCCTCACTCCCTTTTATCTCCTCAAACACAGCAGAAGAGAAGACGAGTTACGCAACTCGCCACCTTAGGGACCCAGTCGACTTTCCACCCAACTTCTGTCTGTCTCTGCATGTCTAGGGTGTCTGCCAGTCCTCTGCTATTTGATGTGCTCGTTTGAAGCAGCCACGCGACCGGGGCGAGAAGGATGTGGCTGTTGTTTGCAGCTCGTGTCGCTGTGCTCCGGTTCCCTGGAGGGACAAGTTTCAAAGCGTGGCAAAGTTGGACCTTTCCTGGTTCTACATTTAACACCTTCTCAAATCGCAGAGTGCAGGGTGGCTTTCTTCCTCTCTCTCTCTCTATCTCTCTTTTATCATTCCTCCAAAGACCCTCCTTTCATTTGCAAGGTTTTGAAAGACCTGTCCTCCCCCCCTCCTGTCATTTAGCTAAAACATGTCATTTGAGGGGAATTAACATCAGTGCCCAAAAGCCGCTTTAGTACGCATGGATCCTAATGTGATGTTCTTTGTCTTATATATTAAAAGAGTACTTGATCATTCCAGCTTGATAAAATGTTATTATACATCAAAAACGGTAGAAGAGTTACAGGATTTTTTACTGTACACTCATTAGAGGCAGCTTTTATTCCCAGAGTTGAACTTGGGGTTAATTAGTATCTGACAGTGCAGCTGGGGAAAGTTTCCAGATGAAAACCGTCTGGCTATGGCTTTCTGGCTTGTTTCTACATCAAATTACCACATATAGCATATTTCGAGAGGCCTACAATTAAATTTACAGCCAAGAGTAACCAATTTAATTGCCAATTCAATCAGAATATAAATGTAGGTTTACTGGGAAAAAGGCATTTACAGTCAAATTTATTACATCAGGATAAACCCCCTGTTTTACTGTATTATTATATTTACTGTATGTTAGGGCTGGAACTAACAATTATTTTTAGGGCTGTCAATAGATTAAAGTATTTAAAAAAAGAAAAAATGTACCTTAAAGGGAGATTTGGCAAGTATTTAATACTCTCATCAACATTCAGTGGGCAAATATGCTTGCTTTATGCAAAAATATTTATATATTTATTATTTGAAATCAATTAACAATACAAAACGATGACAAATATTGTCCAGAAACCCTCACAGGTACTGCATTTAGCATAAAAAATATGTTTAAATCATAACATGGCAAACTGCAGCCCAACAGGCAACAACAGCTGTCAGTGTGTCAGTGTGCTGACTTGACTATGACTTGCCCGAAACTGCATGTGATTATCATAAAGTGGGCATGTCTGTAAAGGGGAGATTCGTGAGTACCCAGAGAACCCATTTTCATTCAGCGTATGTTTGGAATTTATGACACGGTTGGTACCAATGGATCCCTTATGTTTTCTAGTTTCGTATGATGTCAGTATCTTTAAAAGCTTTAAAGCTGATTCCACTACAACCTCAAAATCACAAGTTGCATTAATGCGTTAAAGAAATTAGTGGCGTTAGTTAAAACGAATTTACGTTAACACGTTATTATCACGTTAACTTTGACAGCCCGAATTATTTTCATTGTCGATTAATCTATTGATTATTTTGAATGAATCGATTAGTTGTTTGGTCTATAGAATGTCAGAAAATGGTGAAAAGATGACGTCCTCAGATGTCTTGCTTTGTCCACAACTCAAAGATATTCAGTTTACTGTCATAGAGGAGTAAAGAAACCAGAAAATATTCACATTTAAGGTGCTGGAATCAGAGAATTTTTACTTCTTTTTTTTTCTTTAAAAAAACTCTCAAACCGATTAATTGATTAACAAAATAGTCTGCGATTAATTTACTATTTGACAACTAATCAATTAATCGTTGCAGCTCTATCTGAAACCCTGGTACCAGTACGTTACCTCACCAGCTTCCATGAGCCAACCAATTAGCATCATTAAGGTTGTAGTAATTTCCATAAAATCATGAGGCTCGACTCCCTTTGGACTAAAAACAACCAAAGCAAAAAAACTGGATCTTTGATCAAACAGTGCATTTTATGGATCAAAATTTTAACACTCGCATGAGATCTGTATAAAGAAGTGACATTATCCAGAAGCATTAATACCAATGGGAGCAGTTGTCTTTACTTGAATGTAACCTTTAAACTGCTCTGGTAGGGTTCTGCTGTTCATATTGCATTTACTTTTCTATCTGTAATATTTAGATTGGATTACATATTAATCTCAGTAAGAGGTCAGAATGCGAGTGTATTGCATTTTCCCCTTTCAAAGGGTATGTACACACCACAATACGAAACACAGCAGAAATTAGATTTTTAAACATCTCTCATACCCCTGCTAGCATTATTTGTAGAGCATTTATGTTGTTAGTGGACAGCTTCCAAAGAAAAATGTATAAAAGCAGCAGCAGCAAATGTTATAGACAGACTGAGCTATCTATAGTATTTAGTCATATACGAAAAGGTGCCCATGTGATCCCTGCAGTGCAAAGACAAGACAAACAGCATGCAAATACAGATCTGGCATGCATTATATGTAGAATACCACAAATGAGCTTAAAACATGTAACATGATCCAAGAGCTTCAGGAGTTGATGGGAGGGCGATTACAAGTGACTGCTCTATCAATCTCAAGACTTTGTGGTTTTAAAGGTTATTCAGGTTACATGTAATTACAGAAATCTATCTCACTTATTAAGATGTACCTGGATTTATTAACCACAGGATCGTTTTCAAGGTGAGCATGAAGCTGGGGAATACCTTTAAATTCAAGTTAAAAGGGGAAGGTGACACATTTTTGGATATTATTCCTGCTCCTAGGACAGTTCAGCTGATACTCGTGATCATGTACCTCTATTTCCTGCAGCTACAAACTGGACTACTGACCTCTGAGGGTCACTGAATGATGGAATATCTACCACCGCTCCATAGACAATGAACAGGTACTGAGGTGGTTTATTTTTTTAAGATGTTTTATGACTTTTTGCCCCCAAAAGTAGCGAATTCTGGTTTGTACATGTTATAAAATGAGTTATTTTTGTTCAGCTTATGGCTCTACAAAATAAGAGCTTCACTTTCTATGATAGAGCCCCAGATCTTACAAATATTCACTATTAGGTCTAAGTAATAATGTTTTATGTGCCAAACAATGGAAATCGTAGAAAAAAAAATATCAAGGTCTCCTAGCATCATAATTCCAGTTTATTTATATAAATATGTTCAGAATTGATATTGTCCTCCAGTTTTATGCTCTATGTTATACTCGTCATCTTTTACAGGTCATTACATTACAACACTGTCCACTGAGTGACAGCTACTATCAATGTAAATCTTAACAGTTACATTCAACCACAGAGGCAACGAGGTGATAGTACAGAGCTGCGCCGCTCCCTCAGGGCCTGACAAATGAGTCGTCATCTGACATAAAATTATACAGCATGTCACCTCTCATCTAAATTTGGCCCACCCTCAGATACTGTAGGCACATTACAATTAAAAAGAACAGCTGCTGCACATGACAGGAGACGAGTCGGAACCTATGCAATAAAACAAGGCTTCAACAGAGGACAGAATCAGCCAAATAACTAACCCAAGAAATACATTTATGATGCATTACATTTTGTGAAACAGTACTGTAGCTCTATGTATGAGCAATTGAGATGTTTTTAGAGATTGTTGTTTATAGGGAGGCCTATTTTTTGGAGTCATAGTGGTGCCATAATAAAGAATAAATCTGAAAAAGAAAATAAATGTGGAAATATAAAGAGGAATAAATAAAAGAATATATATAAGTAAATAAAAATGTGGAAATATAAAGACAAATAAAATAATATATAAATAAATAAAAAATGTGGAAATATAAAGATAAAAAATAATAAATAAATGTGGAAATATTAAGACAAATAAAATATAAAAGAATAATTATAAGCATTTTTGTTTATTTTCACATATATTTGTTAATTTATTTCTTCTATTTATATATATTTACATATAAATTACTCAAATTTATTTTTTTACAAACTGTTTCTTTGTATTTATTTTATCTCTTATTTGTCCTTATTCTTTTCTCAATTGCTTTTGCTATTCCTTGAAGGGACATGACACATCACACATGTATATATTGCCACAGTAATATAATATAATATATACTAATGCCCCATTATGCACAAATGACCAACATATATGCATCCAGAGAAGTGAAAACCTGCCATATGATTCTGAACATAACATTTCAGTAGTTTCTTTTGATATTGTAATGCTATTTAACTAATATAAGTCATTTTAGACTGCATATTTTATTATTCTATTTTATGACATTTCTCACTTATAGTCAGAGGTATTTTTTAAGATTTTGTAAGACAGAGAGATAGACAGACTGATAACAAAAATTACTTCTCATGGTTGCCTCATGAGTCATTACATGCAGCTCCGCCTTAAACCCATCGCTAGTGTTCACTAACACTAACTAAGTCTAATCTAATCTACATTATGTGATCACAACTTGACATATGGTGTTTGTCAGCTCGTGACCACTGCCAGTCAGGACAGCAGGGGTTGAATTGGGTATCGTTCAGGGTGACGGCCTCTTCTTCCCTCCCAGGTGGAGAGTTAAAAGGGCAAAAGGTTGCCAGGTGGCGATGTTCTCTCCACCTTCATAGTCCTATAGGCCTTGGCCCTTTGCATTTGTAACCACCAACTGCTCTGCTGCACTGAGGCCTCAAACACAGGTAAGCAAGTTTCTCTGTATTCCCTCAAGATTTCAACTTTTGAAATTGATGTGTATAATAAGCAGGGGTGAAAGTAAAGAGTAGCACAGGCAGGATCTATAATTCAACCAATCTGCTGTGCCAAGGAGCCTGGCATACAGCCAAGAGGGATAGAGGAGTGGCGGGCCAGATAGAGAGCTCTGCCAATGTTGTAATGCCTGGCACAGGTGCATTGTTAAAGACACTGTTAAAATGATTCATATTCAATCCAATAATCTGCAGTGCACTATAAGATGTCCACAAAAGGTCTATATAGTTTCCAAATGACTGCTAAATATGTTTTTCACCTTGAAACAGGAGCTGGACTTCCAGCTCAGGAGAGTATCCATCACAAATGGGATTTGACTAATAACACTAATGAAAATCTGTAATCTTGGACAGATCATTCCCACTCGTGAGCACTGTAGCTGCTAAACTGGAGAGCAAGGTGTGGGGTGACCTTGAGGATACACTGACAGTATCCACGGTGATGATGTTGGGACATTCTTTCTAGCTTGTAATACATGGTGCTTGGATAAAATAAGGGGATAAAAGGAAAGCAAAAGGAATCAAAATACAATCAATTTTCAACAGGAGCTGTGTAGAAATAATATTAAAGGAAGAGTGTGTAACATTTCTATTGGCAGAAATGGAATATAATATTCATAACTATGTTTTCATGAATGTATAATCACCTGAAACTAAGAATGGTTGTGCTTTTGTTAGCTTAGAATGAGCCCCGTCAGTGCCCGATCCATCCCAGCTGCCTGATCTGTTCTGCGCATGTGCAGGCGCGCCTACCCAGTATACTTTGTGGGAATACCCTACTCTGCCTCTATTGGCTACTGGGTTCTAAACTTAAACGGTAGGTAGCCTAGCTATGATGCTAACCAGAGTTTTGGAGCTATCGTGGCTGTGGAGAGCGACTCAACCACGGCAGCTCTGGAGGCAGGCTACCCGGTCCGAACACCGGTATGTTTTTTTTTCAACATTAAATTCTGTCATGCTGACAGAACCCGCTCTGAGCTGAGCTAGCTGGAGCCCTCTAGAGACTGGTCTCGTCGACGTGCCTGTGGAGATCGCTGGCTATGTGAGCTGTCACGCTCACAGAACCCGCTGTCTTAAGAGACAGGATGGCTATATTTTACACATTTAGTTATTATTACGACGCAAATGTCCATTGTAAAATCAACAAAAATGTGTAGAAGCCATCCGTCAACAGGGAAATAAAAGCCTCTTGTCTATGAGCCGGTCTCTTGAGACGGCGGGTTCTGTCAGCGTGCCTAGCCGGGTGGCTGGCTGACAATCCCTGCAGGCGCGAGCTCGGTTTTGCACTCAGCGTCTCACGTTACTGCAGTCTTGGAAAGGGAGGAGTGAGCGGAGGGGTACTCAGTTGGTTGCAATCTGCAACCGCACCACTAGATGTCTGCACACTGCACCTTTAAACATAACTTTGGATGTCTGATCTCTAAAAAGCTCTTTGTAAATATGAACTATGAAATGTCCTACATCAAAAAGATAACATGACTATCTTTTTGATGTTGGACATTGGGGTTGATTTTAACTTTTAAACTATGCAATTATTTCAGGAATTTATCAGTATCATTACCACTTCACCTCAGTAAATAACAGTTTGAAGTCAGCCTAGGTCATGAAGATGGAAGTTTTGCACTCATCACTTTTCTTAATCTTTGACTTTGCGCGCTTTGGCCCACACCAATTGTCAGATTTAGAGATTTGAGTCAAATATCATCCAATGACTTTTCAGCAAGACCTTGTTTCACCAAAGCTTTTTCATCCCTGGCCTTTGATTTTCCAATGAAATAATGAATTGTTCAGTTTTCTGTTCACTTCAAAGCTCTTATTTTGAGGTTGGGGGTATTGCTGCGCGCCTTCAGTGTTGTCTCTCGAGTTATTATACTCTCAAAGCCTGAAGCTATCTGGCAGAATTTCACAGGAACATCGTAAAATATCTATATCTAAAGTTATTAAAAGAAAGTGGTCTTGTAATGCCTGAGTGTCATCAAGAAAGGTCTGATCAAATTTGAACATCATCCCTTTAGCTTTCAACCGTCTGGCCTCGAGGTATTAAGTATTGATGGGTGGATTCATTTCAACTGCTTGAAATCTAGCATAATAAAAATTTGATCCGATGTGTACTATTTTATGTGTGAATTTCCTTTGTGCTTTGTCCAATAGGTGTCTTTCCTATGGCCAGGGTACCATGTGCAGTGTCCATGCTGCTAATGCTGGCGCTCTGCTCCCCAGCGGTGTCTTTGGCCCCCGTCCAGCACCTGTGTGGCTCTCACCTGGTGGACACCCTCTACTTCGTATGCGGAGAGCGGGGCTTTTTCTACAGTCCAAACCGGCCCCACAAGCGGGATCTGGAACATATGCTCGGTAAGGCCACGTTAACTGTGGGAATTATTTGGACATATTTTGTTTGACTTGTGTAAATTAAGCTCCAATTGTCCCCTTGATGGTGGGAGTTCAGATAGGAACAGTGTGACATTGCCCCAGACACGCAGGGCTGGCTTTGTGCCTCTGCAGTCAGTGCCCACCACTGTTCAAAGTTCAGACTCAGTTTAATGAGAATGCCAATTTGGATCCTAGCTGGAGGAAAAAAATGTTTAAAGACAACACGCTAGAAACTGAATCTATGCATTTGTCCAAACCATCATTAGTGTGCAAAACCCGTCTCCGGCCTCTTTTGAATCCAGTGGTGTGGTCGGGCTTTCATATTGTCGCTTTCAACATCTATGATGTGACAAATCCAGTAACCGTAAACCTTACGAAATCCCCAAATTCCCCATATCATTACTCCCAAAACGCATAATTTGGATGTTCCACTTCAAACATTCTATTGATGTTTTGAAGTTAACTTTAGGAGGTGTAAGCTATGATATGCCTCCGTTGGAGCGCTGTCATATCTCCTCTTGAAGTGGAAACTAACAAGACTAAACGGATTGGAGAGATCTGATTACCTAGCCATTACGTCTCCGTTAAAGTGTGAACAGTTTAAATTGTAGTTTGAGCAACTGGAGTTTTGCACAACAGCAGCAGCAGGAATTAACACAGGGCTGTGGAAACTTTGTCCACTTCAAAGGGTTCCTGTCTAAAAGGGCCAGACAGGAACGGCGGATGTGGAAGGCCCTTTCTGGCCGCGAGAAGCCCAAGGTGAAGCGTGGCATCGTGGAGCAGTGCTGCCATCAGCCATGCAGCATTTACCACCTGGAGGGCTACTGCGACTGACTCATCGTCACTCTACGACTAGCACCACTCATAGCTTGTAAAAAGTCAATTTCTGGCGCAATAACTTGCTGGCTATGTCTTATCAAGTGAAGGAAATAAAGCTTCATGACCCATAACCCAAGGCTCCTCTCTGCAAAGATTGTGAATGTGTGTTCTTTGTGGCGGGTATATAGTGTGGATGAAACATGGGTCGTAATGGCCTTTTGCTGTGCTCCAACCTGTGGCAGCAGTCCTACAGTGCCCTCTACTGGCTGAGGACGGACATGGCCGAGAAGATCAGAAGCAAAACAAAAGGCTTTGTACACGGCATTTTTCACACTTGGGGAGTAAATAAATCTCAGTAACACTTTTGTTTAAAAAGAGTATTAACATTTGTCTTTATTTACAAAGAAGAAAGATTTATAAAGCGCTATCCCACATGAAATACTTACTGGTTCTGCTATCCTAAGAATTGCTAAGGAAGTTAAAAGGGATACAATAAGACTGTGGTGTAGACTTGCAGACATCTATTTGCTCATTATTTTTACTCACTGCTCCTGCACACATACAATCTGCCCCTATCATTTCTTTTTAAAATCTAAACAGCATACATCCTCGCTCTATGTGTAACATTTTGACACAAAAGGCTGTAAAGCAGCAGTTAGTGTAAAAACCCAGTTGACAAAATTGACCCAACATTAAAAAGTGTCCAAGGTGAAGAAGTATTAAAAACACCAAAACATGGACATTTTATTTAGTTGTCAGTTCTTGTCTGGCAGAAGAGCTCCATTATGCATAATGATTTCCTGATAAAACAAAAGAACAAAAATCATATAACTGTTCAATTCTCATCACACCTTGTCACATCTCCAAAGTTCTTCCCCTATATAGACGAATCCGGCAAACGCTTTGTGTTTTCTACAATCTAGTGGCGCTGCCATTACTGCGGTGGCAAGTCGTAGTGACTACTGTCGGCTAACCTCGTTAACTGGTGACTTACAGCCGAATACTTCCATGGTTGCTCTTAGTAACTTGCATAAGTGGTCGGCGTAGATAATAAACACAGATGAGTATGTATTTAAAATGGATTAAAGTCAAATTGAAGGCTTTTACGAGGATATCTACATGTTCTGTTCGTGTTTTCAACAGCTGCCGTCACCACAAGAGAGTCACCAGTTAACACGGTGAGCAGACACTTTGTAGGTGTTCTGTTTGTGATGCAAGCGATCTTTTGGAGGTTGTAGCGAGCTCAGTTTTAAAGCTAGAGTGAAGATACTGGCATGAAACTAGAAAACCAAAAGGAACCCATTGGTACCGACCATGCCATGCTAGCATGTCCCGATGGAGGTTAATTAAAGCTCCAAATTTATGCTAAATTTTAGCGAGGAAAAACTGTCACAGGCATTTTCAAAGGGGTCCCTTGACCTGAAAATGGGTTCTATGGGTACCCACGAGTCTCCCCTTTACAGACATGCCCACTTTATGATAATCACATGTAGTTTGGGGCAAGTCATAGTCAAGTCAGCACACTGACACACTGACAGCTGTTGGGCTCGAGTTTGCCATGTTATTATTTGAGCATATTTTTTATGCTAAATGCAGTACCTGTGAGGTTTTCGGGACAATATTTGTCATTGTTTTGTGTTGTTAATTGATTTCCAATAATAAATATATATACATACAGTTGCATAAAGCAGTATACAGTATATGACTACTCCCATGTAGATAAGAGGACTAAAGAATGTGTGATTAATTTGCAATTAATCACGATTAAGTTGCAATTAATCACGATTAACTATGGACAACCATGTGATTCAATATTTTAAATTGATTGACAGGCCTAATAGAAAGTAAAGGTAAAAGTAAAAAATGGTACACTCCTTAGGACAGCTTGCATTCAAACGTGTGCGTGTTGCAGGGAGATGCCACTGCAGTAATGGCGACTTTTTTGCTTTTGGTATTTCCCCAAATATCTGTATAGGTTCAGTGTGTTGCAATTTAGTGCTCACCTTCTTTAAGAGCTTCAGTTTGCCTGTTCTCCTTGTCGTGTTGGAAAGCTTGCCTGGGATCAAACCTGCGACGAGGAGCTCCGGGGAGCTTTGACTTCAGCTGCTCCAGATCACTCTTCTGCCGGTTCACCTGGGACCGAAGCTTAGACACCTCCTATACACACACACAGACAAAACCAGGAAAAAATATGGGGATGAAGTACAGGCACTTGAGATTGAGACAAAACGTGATTTGGAAAAGCAGTCAGTGCTGCTCTCGTGTTCATCACCTACCTGTTTTAGGGTGACGTTCTCATCTTTCAGCTTCATCACATGCTTGATCTTCTGCTTCTGGTTCTGGTGCCCCAGCAGACGAGCGTAAGCGTCGGACAGCTTGTTCAACTCCTCCTGGTTCGCTCCGTTTTCATTGAGCAGTGCATTTCGCTCGGCTGCAAACGCATTGAGCTGTTCCTGTGGGCACACACCAACATGAACATTAAGAGGGTTTTAAATCATCTGTTTTATCTAAACTATAAACCTGCATGAATTGTTTTGACTACTTGGGGTAGTGCAACACATTAACACAACTTGTGATTTTTAGGTTTTAGCGGGCTCAGTTTTAAAGCTAGTGACGATACTGACATCATATGGAACTAGAAAACCTGAGGAATCCATTAGTACCAACCATGTCATACTAGCTTGTTGGCAGGGAGGCTAAACAAGCTGTTGTTGCCTGTTGGGCTTCAGTTTGCCATATTATGATTTGAGCATATTTTAATGCTAAATGCAGTACCTGTGAGGGTTTCTGGACAATATTTGTAATTTTTTTGTGTTGTAAATTGATTTCCAATAATAAATATATACATACATTTGCATAAAGCAAGCATATTTGCCCACTCCCGTGCTGATAAGAGTATTAAATACTTGCAAATCTCCCTTTAAGATACATTTTAAACAGATACAAAATGTGCGATTAATTTGTGATTAATCACGATTAATTACGGACAATCATGCGATTATAACAGTTATATTATTATAAATATTTTCATTGATTGACAGCCCTACTATTAATATAAAAACATTGATTTGTGTAGCTCTAATGAAAGACGATAGGGGCTATTCTGAGATTTCACATTGGAACTAAAAATAACTGACCTGGAAGGGCCTGACTTTCGCAAACAGCTCTTCGTATTGTTTTCTCCAGTGTTCCATCTCTGATCTCGGGGAGCTTAGAAGAAAAGAATGACGTGTTAAAATTTTAAAAGCAACACACAACTCAAAATTTGCACACACAAAAAGAATCCGATCTCGTTCACCTTTTCTCCTGTGCTTCAGTCATTTGTCTTTGGAGTTCCTGTCCCTGCTCCTCCATCTCCCACTGCAGTGTAACCTTTTCCTGAGACAGTACCTCCACCTGCTCCTGCAGAGCCCGTCTGTCTTGTCTTTGTTCTTCCAATTCGCGCTGCAGAGTCTCCATCTTCTCGTCCATAAGGTCTAATTGGGCTTGGAACCTCAAACCCTCTTGTTCAACCTCATCCAGGCGAGGCTGATTTCTGTCCTGCTCTGCCATGTTTAGTTGATCTTCAAGAGCGAGCCTGGATTGTTCTACTTGAGACAGAAGACTCTCCCTTTCTTCGTCTACCCTCTCGAGCTCGGCCTGTAGTCTGAGCACCTCTGACCTGACCTGCTGGTGGTCCTCTATTTCAACCCCCAGTGCTACCCTTTCCTCCTGAAGGGCTGTCTGTATTTTAACTTTCTCTTCTCTTTCTTGTTGGAGCTGTTCCATTATTTCCCTTTTTTCCTGGCTGACCTCCTCTAGGAGTTTCTGGGCTTTCTCCTTCTCGTTTTGGAGCTGAGTTGCACCCTGACCTCTCTGCTCCTCTAGTTGCCCCAGTGCCTCTTCTCTCTCCTTTGTCTGCAGCTGTAGTTGATTGATCAGGGCAGCGTGGCTCGCCTCCATGGCCTTTATCTCCTCATCTTTTTGTGCAAGGTGAGTCTGCACCTCCAGCAACTTTCTATCAAGTCAAGGAAAAAAGAAATATTTAAAAAAAAAAAAAAAAAGGGTGGAAAAGTGACAGTTATTTCAACTCAGACTCAAAGTGAATTCAGAGCACACCTTGAATTCTCCTCCCTGGCTTTTGCTTCGGCTAACTGCCTCTCCTGGTGTTCCTTTAACCCCTCCTTCGCTCTGTTGACCTCCTCCTCTTTCTGTTGAACCATTTTGTCCATCTCCTCCTTCATCTGCTGCGTCACTCTCTCCACCTCCGCTTCCAGTTCTTTCTGTCGTCCCTCTGCTCCCTGCAGAGCCTGTTTGGCGCTGAAAAAGCAAGACAAGCAGTCTGTGAAGCTTACACATTGACTGAATTTAAACCTAAACACGAAGCACATTCCAGGAATACTGACAACTCAAGCGCTCACCTTTCCAGCTCTGTGACAATGTCTCCCATCTTGCTCAGTGAGTCTGTGTGCGCCTCTTGGAGGTCTGCCATGGCTGCTAAATGCTCCTCTTTTAAAGCTGCCACATCGTTGCTCTTACTAGAAATGATAAGCACACAATGTTTTATGTGTTAAAAGTAGGTGTCTTGACTGATAACCGATACAAGCATCATCATACGATTACTAGTTACATACATTTATTTTGGTCTTTTCTTTATTTGACAGATTTCTAATTCATGTGGAAATGCACTTTCAAACAAATATTTTCTGAAACACTTTATTTCTGAAATACTGGTCCTGTGAATACATCAATGGAAAATCTGTAAGTCTCCCGGCAATGATGAATTGCAAAGCAGAGCGATGCTAATGCTTTTGTAAGCAGAGCTGACACAATTAGCTGATTCATCAAACAGTTGATCGAGAGAAAATTAATCTGCAACTATTTTTGTATTCAATAAGCCGCAAGCAAAAATGCCAAACAGTATCTGGGGCCTCATTACAGAAACTTCCTAAGTCTGAAACCCCATCTTTTCTCAGTTTAGGATGGCATTTAATCATTTTTGGTATTACAGAAACATGTTTCCTGACTGAATTTAGGAAAAAGTCTTATCTTAGTATAGGAATTTAGCTACTACAGAACCGCCCAAATTTAAGGAAGTTATGAATCCTAAATTGGGATTACATAGACTCTGTCCTCAATTCAAAATAACTGCCAAAAATGGCAGCAGCACTGTTGTAAGGGCTGTATGGCACTGACAATAAAGATGGAGAACAACACAACACTGAAATATGATGACGCTTTAAATTTCCCAGACCATGTATTATGTAAGGGATAATGTACAGCGAGTCGGTCAGGGTGCCCTGTCGGGGTTTATTTCAGAACAATGACCCGCTAGCTGTCCATTATCCCGCTTATTACACGGCTACTTACTTAAGAAATCAATAATTTGACACAAAAATATACATAGCAGCGGCCTGCTATAAAGACATAACAGACCGTAGAACGCCCTGATTGATCAGAATCAAATATTCAACAGAGCCGTGTAATACATATAGATACAAAATATTTTGTATTTCTTAAGAGCAGATACTGTATGTGTCCAAGACAAATGTCCTTCGGGACAATGAAGTCTATCTTATTAAGTATATCTTATCTTATTAATTAAAAAATGATATATACATATATGACACGATTAGTACCTCTGACTTCTCGTAGCATAAATTGAATGCCCGTCTTTTTTTCCATGATAGCTAGCTAACCAGTGACAAGTGAGAGCCCTTGATATTATGGCTTGTCCATCTCGAACATACAGGCAGTATCATGTACATTCTAAAGATAGATACAGGTATGACAGGACGAGTGATGATTGAAGAATCAATTTTACAGTTCTAGTTAGGATTTCTTAAGATAAGATAGGAGGTCTGAGATAGGATACGACACAGCGATGAGTTTAGGAATTGCTTCTGTAATAGGAAGATAGGATTTTTCCTATCTTTGAAACTTAAGTTAAGATAGGACATTCAGTTAGGATGTTTTTCAAATGTGGCAATTTGCTGCTTTGTTGGTCATGTTTTATTGTAAACCAAATATCTTTAGCTTCTGGAATGCTGGTTGAACAAAACAACATTTGAAGGGGTCATCTTCAAGGGCTCTGGCATTTCAGAGACTAAACAATTAATCGAATAATCCAGAAAATAATTGACAAATGAATTAATGAAAATCATTTTTAGTGGCAGCCATAGTTGTAAGGTGCACATCGAAAAACTGCCATCCTCAGTTCAAATTCAGCACAAGATGTCATGCCTAAATAAAAAAAACATGTTCCCCTCCAACAAGTGCCCTGGTTTCAGTCAGATTCCACAGATGAGGTGGAGAGGTGACTTGCAAACTTGGAATTGGGCATAAACAAAAATAGACAGTGACCCACTGTCTGTGTCAGACCCGTGATGGACTGGCTACCTGTCAATTATTTTTCTTTAGTATATGCTGGGATTGGCTCCCAGCTGCCTGTGACTCTAAATAGTAACACACAGGCAGTGGCAACAAATCCAAAAAAAAAGGTGTTGTTTTGCAGGTGCAGCGAGGACGACGTCTTTAATGTAAGTATGACTCTCAAACTATGTCTTGATACGTTTTCTGTCAACACGTCTCATCAGTTTGCTTGGCCTTTGGTTGCTCACCTCTCCAACAGTGCCCTGGCATCACTCAGCTGTCTCTCCAGCTCATTGTTTTCCTCCTGCAGACTCTGGAGGGACTCCTGACTGCTCCCCGCCACCTCCTGCCTGCTCTGCTCCTGGTACTCCAAGACAGCCAGCTCTCCCAACACCTCCTCCATCTCCTCCTTCAGCTGTCTCAGCCGCTCCTCGGAATCCTCCCTCTCCTGCTCCACCAGCACAGACAGGGAGTCCACAAGTGCCTGTAGAAAAGGAGGAGAAAAGTCAGTTGCGGCTTAGGTGATCCTGCACTAAATCTAAAAAGAATCTCAAAAGAAGGTGCCATGTTGAAAAACTGTTTGTGTAAACCTTTTCTTTCGTCAGTTCCTTAGTGAGAGCAGCGTGTTCTTGCTGGAGCTGGATCACTGTATTTTTCTCATCTTTTTTAGTTTCCTTCAGCAACATGAGCTCTGTTTTCAACTCCTCCACTCTCCTTATCCCCTCCTCCTGAGTCTTGCCTAAAAGAAAAAAATGAAAACAATGCATGCATCACATAACCCACAATTTATTTTTGCTATTTAAATTCATAATAGGATCTTAGTGAACATACTTCTCTCTTCCTCAGAGAACAGACACCGCTGTTCAAGATGCGCCACCCTCTCGTCCAGCTCCTTCTCCGTCCTCCTGAGCACCTCCCTCAGTCTGGCGAGCTCTGCCTCCTGCTGGCGAACTGTTGCTTGAGAGTCATGAACTTCTTGGTCGGCCGACTCCATTTGTTTCTCCATGTCACTCATCGACCTCTGTGAAGACTTGAGCTCCAGCTCTTGGTTCTCAAACCTCTTCTCCACTTCCACTAAAGCGTCCTTTGACGCTTGCAGCTCTTGCTGGAATTTCTGTGCCTCCTCCTCTTTTTGTCTCAGCACATCTCGGGTAGTCTCTAGCTCAGTAGTGCGCTGATCTAGGTCGGTCTCTAGTTGCCTGTGGAGAAGTGGCAAATGAGTGTCATGGCATACAGTTTAGATCTAACTTGCTTTGGAGGAACCATTAGGCATTTGCTTACTTTACTTTCTCCACCTGAGAACCAGCAGCAGCGTCCTCCTGTGTCTTCTCTCTGAGCTTCAAACGGAGATCCTACAAACACACAACAACAACAGCAGGTCAAGCATGTCTTTCACAAAGTAGGACTAAAAGATGTCCACTTGTGTGAAGAATTGACCAATCCTAAATCATGCCCTCCTTAGTTACTGTTGCTAGGTCGGACAAGCTTCACAAAAGGAAACATATATTTCTTTAACATACTTCGGGACGACACAAAGCCAAAATCAACACAAAATCAAAGTTCCTCATAGTAACTGTGACTATAAACAATGTAATGTGTCCATGAAGATTGTGATACCAATGTAATGTGACTTACATAGTAATGTTACCTCTGAACAGACGTAGCATATCTAAGTATAACAGGAAAGGATAACATTGACGAGGTTCTGCCGGGTTCCAAGCTCGCTCAACTGCTATTGGAGCACAGAGCGAAAAGGGGCGGGACTTAGGAAGGGTCAATTGCTCTGAGAAGCCGAGTTTATACCTGGATGTGGTCATTGGCTGCGTCCAGGTATCCCTGCACGACTTTGATCTCCTCCCTCAGCTCCCGTATCACAGCTGGAAAGAAACAGAATTATGGGTGGTAAGTTAAGGAAGCAAAATCGCGAACACATGCAGGAACACCGTTACCTGTAACACCGTGGTTTTTATTTGTACATCAAGAGCAATAATACGGACATGCATTCATCTCAATGTGCTCAAGACAGGCTGAGAAATGTGGCAAATAATCCAGAGATTATATTTTCTAGCAGTTATGGGTAAACACAACTAAATGTGTGTCAAGGAAAAAGTAGGCCATACACACAGAACTCACCATGCAATTTAACATTATCATTCTCCAGCTCTTCGTTCAGGGTTTTGGTCACTTGATGAAGGTCCTCTGTAAAAGGTAAAAATCACAGTACAGCCCTGGTTACTTCATCCATTTTTATTCCTCTGTACATGTAAGCATGTTTGTTCCACAAGTAGCACTATCTGATGCTGTTAAATCTTACCCAAGTCTTTATTCCTGTCCTTCAGAGCCTTAACAGTAGCCCTGGCAGCTTGCAGGTCAGTTTCTAGCACCTTTGCTTGGCCTTCAGTGTTAATCTGCAGGACTTTTAACTCCTGGAGACACACAGATAGACAGACAGACAGACAGACAGACACACACACACACACACACACACAATAAATAAGCATCCAGTTTCGAGGAAAATGTGATTAGCTATTAGCCAATGGAGGTTTTCTTTTACTAAATAATAAAGTCCTACCTTGTTTTTAGCATCCAAAGTATTCCTGGCCTCCATCAACTCCATGGTGAGAGAATGGATTCTCTTTTTTGTAGTGTCAGCAGAAACCTAAAAAACATAACTCTGTCACACTTTTCATGCAGCACTGCTAAGACATTTAAAAAAAAAAAATTACACTTAAGATACTCTCCACAAGGTGTAATCAAGACAGGATTTCTAAACACTAAAAATAAACATCACAACCAAACACACCTTGTTTTTTAGGAAGTCATTGACTTTCTTGAGCTCAACCAGCTGTCTGTCAAGGGTGGTAACATTGGCAGCAAGGCCTGTCTTCTCCCTGACTGCAGCCAGCAGCTTGGCCTCCACCTTCTTCAGCTCCTCTTCCAGAGTCAGCAAGCGGCGGTCCTGCTCCCCTCGCTGCTGAACCAGGGATCGTATCTGGATGGAAACAATGGAACAATGACCACATAAACATCTGTTGATTAACCAGTTGCTCAGTTATGACTAAATGACACAAGCCACAGAAAACCTAACATGTTTTGTGGTACACCTACAGCACAAAATGTTCCTTTGATGAAGTTGTAGTCATAGATAGAAAACAGTTGTATATCTAGTTGTAGTTACCTCTTTCTCTAAGAGTTTCTGCTGCTTCATTTCCATGGTCATGCCATTCTTCTTCTTTACACTTGAACCTTCAATCTAGGTTTTCACAAGACATCAAGCGGGTTAGTTTTATGACAGAAGCTAGTTGTTGGACTAGCAGATCTGTTACTGTGGAGCCATCTAGCTAAGTGGCGTAGTACTGAAATAAAAGACAACTTACAAGGCCATCAACCGACATAGTCCTACGGACAGGTGACATTAGGGCATTTGTGGAGGGCGATGATGGAGGCAGCAGAGCGGCTGGAGGCAAAGATAATTAAAATAAGTGGCACAAAATGTTATGTTTTAGATAATGTTATTTCTCTTTCAAAGGTCTTTTTATTAATTGTCAATAATCAATAGAACAGTCACTATTTTTGTTTTCGTGAACAACACTCACCCGTGACACAACACATCAATCAATCATACCTGACAACAACATACACACAAACAACCACAGCTGGCCACAAAGGACCTAAATGATTCTCAATCATGGATACATAAAATTCAAATTGTAGAGAATACAACACAGGGAGAGTATCCACAAATAAGTCATGAAATAATAAGAAGAAGAGAAAAAAAATAAAAAACATTTAAAGTATAAATATATATATATACTTACATAAACACACACATACACATACACTCACCGGCCACTTTATTAGGCACACCTGTTCAATTGCTTGGTAACACAAATAGCTGATCAGCCAATCACATGGCAGCAACTCAATGCATTACGTCATCTAGACGTGGTGAAGACGACTTGCTGAAGTTCAAACCGAGCATCAGAATGGGGAAGAAAGGGGATTTAAGTGACTTTGAACGTGGCATGGTTGTTGGTGCCAGACGGGCTGGTCTGAGTATTAAACTGCTGATCTACTGGGATTTTCACGCACAACCATCTCTAGGGTTTACAGAGAATGGTCCGAAAAAGAGAAAATATCCAGTGAGCGGTAGTTGTGTGGACAAAAATGCCTTGTTGATGTCAGAGGTCAGAGGAGAATGGGTCGAGATGATAGAAAGGCAACAGTAACTCATATAACCACTCGTTACAACCAAGGTATGCAGAATACCATCTCTGAACGCACAACACGTCGAACCTTGAAACAGATGGGCTACAGCAGCAGAAGACCACCCGGTACTAGGTGTACCTAATAAAGTGGCCGGTGAGTGTATATACACGTACACACATATACACATACAAATACATATACACACATGCATATACATGCACATACATACATACACACATACATATACATAAAAATAGAAGAAAAAAAATAATAAGAAAAAGAATAACGATAATAATGACAGTAAATTCTTAGTGTTATTTCCTTGTTGCATTAGCCCTTATCACATGTTACCCACCTGCCTTAAGGTGTCTGAATCGATCAGATTTGTCGAAGGAAGCAGCTCCCTTCAGGTCCCCGGGTTTGATCTCATAGGTGCCCGGTGGTGGAGCACAACCTTCAGCCAAACAGCACAGTGTTAGTTACACAGTTACACATGCTACTACTTTGTTGGTTTAAACATCTAACCGACGTTAGCTTGCTTTGTTTTAACGTCACTGTGTTCCAGTCACTTCAACAGAAAACCACACTGACAGTGTAGCTGACTAGTTAACGTTACTTTAGCATGTCAGCTAACAGAAGCTACTAACCGATGAATAACTAGCTACTATCTTCTGACTACTCACCAGGGTTCTCGTTGAATCTTTTCAAGGCAGCTCTTGAAAAAGACATGTTTTTAATCCAGTGTACGTAACGTTAACTATTATTGAATGTCTAACCGTGTCAGTAATAAGGTGCAGTCAGAGCAGCTCTTCTGACACACAACAACAGACGCAACGCTTCACCGCTGAAAATTCAAAATAACGTCATATGGACGTTGACGTTACGTATGGCCAATAGGCAGCCAGTCCTGGATGATGACGCCGTCGCCGTTCCTCCACCAGTGTTTCCAGATTAGGCTGGTTTCCGCCCAATTGATTCAAGATTCAAGATTCAAGCCCTTTATTGTCATTGTGTAGTACGACGAAATTAGATTGTGACAATCCCATAGGTGCTAATGAAAAGATAATACAATAAAAAAAGAGATGCAATATAAATATAAAATATATAAAGGATAATACAATATAAAATATAATTTTTCTATTGATGAGATGACAGTTTTGCCAGATTATTGCACAAAGTGTCCGTCAGATAATTATATAATTATTGCACAGCATCATATAATTATTGCACAGGGTGATCAGCATGTTATTGCACATATCCGTAACAATAGATTTACAGTATTTACATTGCAAAAGTGACACAAAAGTGACCAATGTGTTATTGTACAATTGGGCTACTTTTGATAAAGTTGGGCTGGTAGATGAAAATTTCTGGCTGCTTTTTTACAATATTTGGTGGGGGTTTATGAAAAATTGTGAAAACAATATCACCAAACAGGTGAAAACTTCAGTGAACTTCGTTGGTGTCCAGTCCCTCATATTATTGATTAATTTAATTTGAGTAATATTTGACTGACATGAGTTCTCCTCGCCACACAAACATTGGATTGTTCCAGCTTCTGCGGTCCGGCAAACGCCTCCGCAGCCATGCTGCAAAAACAGAGAGACTGAGGCCGAATTTCTTACCCCAGGCCATCAGGATTGTGAACTCTGACCTCTCCAGGGCGCCCACCAAGCGCCACATGCTGCCCCCCTTATCCACACACGTTCACACACACAGATAGGGCCACATACAGAGCATACACACACACTCATTACCATTCTATTCACCCACTTATATTTATATTCCATATTGTATATAGACCCCTCTCACTGTAAATATTGACATTGTCCCTACAATTCTTACTACATTTTTTAAATATTTGTACAGTTGATGTTGTTCTGCACAATCACCGTGAGCACTGCCACTTTACATTTCACTGCACATCCTGTATGAGTATGTGACAAATAAAACTCTTGAATCTTGAATCTTGAATCTTGAATTCAATCATGGTTAGGGATAACGGAGGACCATAAGTTTCTGGTTGTCTGATTGCACTCTTTGTGAGTTGCAATAGCCTATTCATCTAACATTTCACCTTAGGTTATTTGATGCCGATATGAAGCTTTGTTTGCTTATGATGTATTTTCTATTGCCCATGTAAATGGTTTTATGGTTTATGCTGTTTTTTATTGAATTGAGCTGGTTTGAAGTTGTGATTGGGCTGGAAACTGGCAACCTGATCTGGCAACACATCCACTCCCACTCTAAACAAGTAAATAACTGATTAAATGTGTGTAAATCCATATGGAAGTATTATAAAGTATTTGTAGGCTACACATTGATTAAGCCAGCCAGATCCTACAGACTTAAGACATTTTTGACTAGCTACCAACCAAACCCTGTTAAGTTTTCTAGGTATTTCTAAAAGAAAAAAATCTGAAAATTGCATCTCAATTATGGTCTTAATGTTGTTTCAAAACTTCCTCTGCACTGCCAGATATGCAAATGGTGGACAAAATTAAATCCCTTCTATTTATTTAAGTCTACCTTAAAAAACATCATCTGTACTAATATACTGTATGTTTAGTCATAGAATGTAACTTTTTAAAATATCCTCGTCATTAAACTATTTCCCTGCATTTACATGTCAGTCTGTCAACAAACCTAACCAGCTAATTAAATTATCTACATGTAAGGAAAAAGGTAGAAGTAAGCAAAAAGCCTGTTCGCAACATGAATACTGGAGCATTTAAAAGTAGAACCCACTGAAAAAACAAAACTTCTTTTTTTCAGTTAAACATTTTTTATTTCATGGAAATACAACATAATTTCAAATCCTTTGCAGGACCATTGTTGTACATTTTATATTCTTTTTCTCCACTTTTTTTGTACTTCAAAACATGGTCACTTGTACAACAATATCATAAACAAAGCCTCATGTCACAAATGGAGCCATCGATGACAATAAATTACACTTGCCATGCTAAGGTTTTGAGATGATACATTGGTACCTTCATTTTTACTAGATCGACCTTTAAATGAACAATACGTCGGAGTTGAATAAATATGATAAAAAGACACTGGAGTTACAAAAGAAAGTTTGTTCATTCAAAACGGAGCAGAAAAAGATCACAGGGCAGTTTGGGGAAGGTTACTTCTTAATAATTCATTTGTTTTCCTTCATATGAAAAAAAAATAGGGACAAATTTTGCATATTTTGATAACACTGCTAAATCTAAAGCAAAAGTCCAACAATAGTAAATACTGACTATATTATTTAGGAAACTGCCCTTTAATTATAACTGACATTTTAGTTTTTTTTCCTTTATGTGCAGAGTATTTCATAAGTCTGCTAGACCAACATCATCCATTCACACTCAGAACAGGTTAATCTAGTACAGCACTGTCTTTATACAACCTAGAGGTATTTTCTAATCTTGGTTCTTTTTTTTACTCTTGAAAAAGCAAACACATTTACCCCGATGAAGATGTGTCTTCTCCAAATTGTAAATAATATCACTGTATTCATGTACAGAATATAAAAAATCTTTCAAACAGACAAAAGAGAGAGAGAAAAAAAATGATGAGGTTTCCAGCCAGTAGTAGAAGAGGCAAGTATACCACGGATGTGTAAATTAAAATATTAATAATTAAAAACAAAAAAACAATTACAACACTCAACACTTCACTTAGTTCAACAGTGAAATTTACAGTGGAACTGGTACCGAATAAAAATGTGTTGGGAGGAAGCAAGAAAACCAGATAAATAAAAGCAAATCAAGAATGTACCTTCATTCTTTTGAAAGCAAGCAGGTGAAGGAGTACTCAAATGCATCATGATAGACACTGTGTACCATGAACAAGGGCAGACCAGGTTATTATACAAATGAGTTTTGAAATGCGTCACGATAAACAGGTTTGGGGTCATAATAGAGGACACGCATAATGGTAGCACATGTGCTAGTACGGTTAGTAGCTGTAGTAGCACTGAAGAGCACCATGTTAAAAGATTTATATAACTTAGAAAATGAGTTATTTTGTGGCGTTATTTAGTCTTTTATTTAAACTTTGTTAGATTTACTTTTTGTCTCAGCTCTTGATTGCAAATTCTGAAAGGCGTTTATGAGTCCCAGTGGCTGGGACGTCAAACAAGTGGCTTCAGATTATAGGATAGAGATACTCTTGGCATTTGTGTCAGTGGTCCAGTCCACAGATGTGCGCAGCGGAAGGAATAAGAGAAGGCATGCATGAGTCTGAGTGAGAGCCACACAGAGAGTAAAATAAAAAAAGACGAGGTGTGAATATACACTTCCGCCTCTGGCCTGGTCCACTTCTAAAAAGGGTTCAAGAATTCAAAGACAGCCACGTTTTTAGATAGAGGGAACAGTTTGAGAGGATTTGTCTTTGGATTCTTAAAGCCAGCGTGGAGCCGTCGTGGTACCTCTATGAGACCAGGAAGAGGCAGAAATTAGTATCACAGCTATGTGTGTTGTGTGCACTATGTGTGAAGGGGTCTATTTCAACAGGTGGTAGCCAGGGATTGGTGTATAGGAGGCTGGAAACAGCGAACATGCTCCACAGTGGAACTGTCCGTCTCCACCGCCTTCATGTACTTGTTGAGGATGGCAAAGATCTCGTTGTTGAGGATCTGGTACTTCCTAATGCGGTCCGCCATCTTCTTCAGGGGCTGTCGAGGAAAACAATGGAAAAAGGAATTAAACCTGCAGTAGGCAGAATTTTTTTTGGCATCACTGGGCAGAAATTCTATAATAACCTTTCAGCATATTGTAATTCAAGTGTTCTGAGAGATAACTAGACTTCTGCACCTCCTCATGGCTCTGTTTTCAGGCTTTAGAAAATCTAGCCCGTGATGGGAGACTTTGACCAATCACAGGTCATTTCAGAGAGAGAGAGCATTCCTATTGGCTGTTCATTCAATGGAGCAGCTGTCAATCACTTGCGAACTCAGATCAAATGGTCAAACTAGGCAGCGCTGATCAAATATGAATCAATATTCTGTTACTGTAATGCCTATTTCTCACCTCAAATGTTTTCAGAAACATCTTGTAGTGTACTGTTAAGCTGTAAAATATGACAGTTTGCTCCGGCTGATGGGCGGTGCTTGGTATTTCCTCAACTGATCTCAACATGGCTGCCGGGTCACAAATTTTCTCATTTTACAGCTAAACATTACACTACAAGATGTTTCTGAAAACAGTCGATGCGAGAAATAGGCATTACAATAAGCCTAGTTTGACCGTTTGATCGGAGTTTGCAAATGATTGACAGCTGCTCAGAGACAGCAAGGCTCCAGCTTGGCTCTGATTGGTTGTTTTCCTCCAGTCTGTGAAATCTTGCAGATGCCATTAGGAGCACCGGAGGACACAGAGGCACATGATTTTTTTCAGATTACATGTCTCATGCACTACTGTC
>CAKAOI010047567.1:2178-15334 GCA_916701655.1 Sebastiscus albofasciatus
GTTCTACTGTAGTTCTACTGTAGTCTTACTGTAGTTCTGCTGTAGTTCTGCTGTAGTTCTACTGTAGTCTTACTGTAGTTCTACTGTAGTTCTACTGTAGTCCTACTGTAGTCTTACTGTAGTTCTGCTGTAGTTCTACTGTAGTTCTACTGTAGTCTTACTATAGTTCTACTGTAGTTCTACTGTAGTCTTATTGTAGTTCTACTGTAGTTCTACTGTAGTCTTACTGTAGTTATACTGTAGTCCTACTATAGTTTTGCTGTATTCCTACTGTAGTTCCACTGTAGTTTTACTGTAGTTCCACTGTAGTCTTATTGTAGTTCTACTGTAGTTCTACTGTAGTCTTACTGTAGTCTTACTGTAGTTCTGCTGTAGTCTTACTGTAGTCTTACTGTAGTCTTACTGTAGTTCTACTGTAGTTCTACTGTAGTTCCACTGTAGTCTTACTGTAGTTCTGCTGTAGTCTTACTGTAGTCTCTACTGTAGTTCTGCTGTAGTTCTACTGTAGTCTTACTGTAGTCTTACTGTAGTTCTACTGTAGTTCTACTGTAGTTCTGCTGTAGTTCTACTGTAGTTCTACTGTAGTCTTACTGTAGTTCTACTGTAGTTCTACTGTAGTTCTGCTGTAGTCTTACTGTAGTCTTACTGTAGTCTTACTGTAGTTCTACTGTAGTTCTACTGTAGTTCTACTGTAGTCTTACTGTAGTTCCACTGTAGTCTTACTGTAGTCTTACTGTAGTTCTACTGTAGTCTTACTGTAGTTCTACTGTAGTTCTACTATAGTCTTACTGTAGTCCTACTGTAGTTCTACTGTAGTCCTACTGTAGTTCTACTGTAGTTCTACTGTAGTTCTACTGTAGTTCTACTGTAAATGTCCTGAAACTCTAAACCTGCTCCACTGTGGTTCTATTGTACTTACTCCATGTCTTTGCTGTAGTTCTGGTTCTGTTGGTTCTAATGTTGGATTCTGTTGGTTCTTCAGGGTCCTCCGGGGCCTAAAGGAGTCTGTGGAGTTCAAGGACTGCCGGTAAGTTCAGATATCAGATCAAACCTCTGGAACATCTGGCTGAAGGAACGCAGGGTTCTCCTGAACACAGGGTTCTAATGAACATGAGGTTCTTCTGAACGCAGGGTTCTAATTAACACAAGGTTCTCCTGAGCACAGGGTTCTTATGAACACAGGGTTCTAATGCGCATGAGGTTCTTCTGAACGCAGGGTTCTAATTAACACAGGGTTCTCCTGAACATGAGGTTCTTCTGAATGCAGGGTTCTAATGACCACAAGGTTCTCCTGAACACAGGGTTCTCCTGAACACAAGGTTCTCCTGAGCACAGGGTTGTAATGAACACAGGGTTCTAATGACCACAAGGTTCTAATGAACACGAGGTTCTCCATAACACAGGGTTGTAATGAACACAGGGTTCTAATGACCACAAGGTTCTCCTGAACACAGGGTTCTCCTGAACACAAGGTTCTCCTGAGCACAGGGTTCTAATGTCCACAAGGTTCTAATGAACACGAGGTTCTCCGTAACACAGGTTTCTAATGAACATGAGGTTTTAATGAACATGAGGTTCTCCTGAACAAGGAGTTCTCCTGAGCATAGCGTTCTAATGAACACAGGGTTCTCCTGATTGTTACCAGGAACATCATGTGATCTATGTGTTTCTTCTTGAGATGGACTCGTGTTTAGAGAACACCTTCAGGTTGACTTCAGTCAGAATCCGGTTGATAAACGTTCTGAATGTTATTGATCACGTATTGATTGTTCTGAATGTGGAACGTGGGGAACGTGGAGGTGATGATGTTTGTGTTTCAGGGTTTGGACGCTCTCACAGGGATCAAAGGAGAGAAAGGGATTGTGGGATTTCCTGGTCCGAGGGTGAGTAACCCTCCGTCCTCACGTTATTGATCAGCATAGATCAGTATTGATTAACCCTCCGTCCTCACGTGTGATGTGTTCGGGTGTTTCAGGGATTTTCTGGTAGCCCTGGTCTGCTCGGAGAGACGGGATTCAAGGTGAGTTAACAACACTGTATAAAGATATAGAAGCTGACATAGTAATAATAATAATTCAACTTCTTACTAATTACTCCCCTTTATGACAGTTAGTTACTCTGTTTAAATGGTAGACCTGTCAGCCAATCACAACCCGTCATGTGTTTTTGTGTTTTCAGGGGATTGGAGGAAGTCCAGGTCTCCCAGGTCTGATTGGACGAGAAGGTCCTAAGGTCAGTCTGTCTGTGTGACATCATCATAACCGTGCTGACCAATCACAGTAACAGTAACACAATATGCTCGTATCACGTGCACGTGCCTGGTATTTATGTTCGCGCGTTGATTAAAACCGGTCTGTTCCCAGGGCATGATGGGAGATCCGGGTCCTAAAGGCGTCCCTCAGGACGTAGACGTCACACACACAGGTACGCATCAATACACACTGATCCATCGGCTGACTGATGTCATCGCCCTGGTATGATGTCATCACAGCTACCTGCCTCCTGTCTTCCAGGTGACGTCGGAGACCCCGGGGTCTCCGGGCCGAGGGGCCCTCCGGGAGACATGGGGCTGATGGGAATGCAAGGCCCCCCCGGATCCCCCGGCAGATCAGCACCTGGTCAGAAAACCCGCTGCCCCGTTCACACCTCATCCATCTTTAAGGTGGTATGACGATGAAATAAAGTTCTGTGTTGTTCCCCCGTCTCAGGTCCAGCAGGTGTTGTGGGTCAGAGGGGAGTTCCAGGATCCAGAGGGGACGGAGGAGATCCAGGTCAGGTGTATACTGGCGGACCCACACCTGGAGAACCTGGGAAACCAGGTCGTCCTGGATCCAGAGGACTGAAAGGAGAACAGGGGAGTCCAGGTACCAGAGAACACCTAGCGATGTCATTATCTGAAGTTAACGTGATGATAACGCTAATTTGTTTTAACGCCACTAATTGAACTAAAAAAAATGTCTGGAGAAAGTTTGAAAATGTAAAAGAAAATTGCCTGAAAAATGTCCAGAAAATGACGGAAAAAGTCCGAAATAATGTCTGAAAAAGACAAAGCAATACACAAAAAATGACAAAAAATGTCCGACAAGTGTTCGAAAAAAAAAAGTCAGAAAATGTCCGAACAGAAATGGGTTAGGGCTGTCAAAGTCAGCGCAAATTTGTTTTAACTCGGAACTTAACTGTAACTCATTTCTGTAACACATTAACACAACTTGTGATTTTCAGGTTGTAGCGGCTCAGTTTTAAAGCTGGAGTGAAGACACTGGTATCATCTAAACTCTAAACCTGATGAATCCATCGGTACCAACCAGGTCAGACCAGCTGGTCATGAAGGGGTTAAATAACGCTCTGAACTTAACGCTACATTTTGGAGGAAGAACTGTCATGTCCATTTTCAAAGGGTCCCTTGACCTCTGACCTCCAGATGTGTGAATGTAAATGGGTTCTCTGGGTCCCACGAGTCTTTTTGAACAGATAAAAAATGTGCGATTAATCACGGTTAAATATTTGAATCGACTGACGGCTCTAAAAGTTATTGAAATCGGTTGAGTGAAGTTATTTTTGTGTTTTCATGTTAATAATGAATCATTTCCTGTTGTCATCCTGCTGACTTCCTGTTTTTCTCTTCAGGTACTTACTGTCTTCCCGGGGCCCCAGGAGAGTCTGGAGATCCAGGTGATCAGGGGCCCCCGGGGGCCCAGGGCTTCCTAGGGTTTAAAGGTCAGTGTCTGGGCAGATTGATTGATTATTGATTGTTGATTGTTGGTTTTCAGTTAGTCAATAAGTGTGTTTCCTTCCACCGGAGTAGAAACACGGGACATTTTGAATGTCAGTGTAAATATCTGTCGTCTATTAGACTCATCGGATCTCATAATGGAAATCTGAATGGTTCCTTTCTCGCTTTAAAAAACAATACAACTTAATAACAGCTTATTTAAAGGCTTAATAGTAGTTTTTTTTCAGTAAAGGATGATAACCATGCGATGTATTAACACTGGCGACGGGTGACGCTAAGCTAAATAATGTCACTTCTGCTCTAAACGGACGTGAGAACACAACATGACGCGATGAGGAAGCTCCTAGTTCAGGGAAAGATGAAGATAAATAGGAATATTGATCAGTATTTATTGTGTTTATTACTATTTCAACATTCTTGAGATATTTATGTTATTTGTAACGTGGTTATATGGAAATAAATATATAGTGTTTTGAAGTAAAATTCTCATTAACAGTAAATATGGAAACATGACCAAAACATGGAGAGTATATCTTTATAAGTCATATCATAAATGTTGTATTTTAATGTATTTTCATCATATGTATAGTTATAGTTGTAGTCAAGGGCCCTGTTCAGACCTGGTATCAACATGCGCCCCAAAATAACATAAGATAAATGTCCCAAAAAAATGTACGAAAAAAATGTACGAAAAATATCCGACAACAAGCCGTAAAAATGTTCGAAAAATAACTGAAAAATATCAGGAAAATGTCCGAAGAAAGGCTAATAAAAAAGCCAAAAATTCCAAGGAAATGTCCAAAAAAAGGCAGAAAAAATCCCAAAAATGTCTTAAAAATGTATGACAAAATGTTCAAAAATTGCCCAAAAATATGCCCGGAAAATGGCCAAAATTGTCCGAAAAAAACAAAAGGTGTCCATAAAAATCCCCAAAATGTCTGAAATAAAATCCCAAAAATGTCCAAAAAACTGTAGAAAAAAAGGCAGACGAAATGAGACCATATAAAAGCCTATCAGTTTTAGGGGGAGCTGGTCCTGATGTATTATGGGTCGTTATTTTCGGCGTTAAAGGGCGAGGATGCAGGAGGCCAATAGACAAAAACGAGGCCCCAGGATGGTTCCCTGAGGAACTCCACGTCACGGTTCTCCACATTTATATCAGTGTTTTTAAATCTACCTGTGTGTTTCAGGTCGTCCTGGCGACTGTTCTTGTGGTCCCCCGATTATACTGAGGGGCCCCCCCGGCCGTGTGGGTGACCAGGGGTCTCTGGGGTTTCCGGGGGCCCCGGGGGCCCTGGGGGAGAGAGGAGAGAAAGGTTTACCTGGAGACACAGGAGTGCGTGGACAACAGGTGAGTCAACGGACAACAAGGGTCAGAGGTCGTAGGTCAGCAGCCAGGTGAAGCACAGAGCCAGTTAGATGGAGTGTTTGATTGATTGATTGATTGATTGATTGTTTGCAGGGTCTGGGTGGATTTCCAGGTGTCAAAGGGTTCAAAGGTCAGAAGGGAGATTTCACTGTGGTGGATTATAAAGGTAGGTTAACATTTAAATACTTTACTCACCGGTCTCAATGAATGAATGAGCAACTTGAGGTCATAAAGGGTTCTGATTGGACTCCTGTCTCCAGGTGAGAAAGGAAACCGGGGCCAGCAAGGCCCTGCAGGAAGACAAGGATTCTCAGGGAGAAGAGGAATCGACGGGCCCCCGGGGGCCCCTGGAAACCCCGGCCCCCAGGTGAGTCAGACACTCCGGGTGAACTCACACTGTCAGAAAACCATCAGGACCAACAGTCCCTCCACGGAGAGAAAGGGTTGCTGATAGTTTAGCCTTCTGCTAACAGCAGCTAGCGGCTCACGTTAGCTGCTGTTAGCGTCAGGATAACTATTAGCATCATTTCCTCTCCGTCTCTGAAGCGTTTCTCTGATATTGTAGCTCTAGAGCCTCCAATCACAGTTACTCATCTCTAATGTCTGAGATCTGGAATCAGACAACAACACAGCAAGCCCACTGCTAGCGTTAGCCTCCAGCTAATGTTAGCCCACTGCTAGCGCTAGCCTCCAGCTAATGTTAGCCCACTGCTAGCGCTAGCCTCCAGCTAATGTTAGCCCACTGCTAGCGCTAGCCTCCAGCTAATGTTAGTCCACTGCTAGCGCTAGCCTCCAGCTAATGTTAGCCCACTGCTAGCGTTAGCCTCCAGCTAATGTTAGCCCACTGCTAGCGCTAGCCTCCAGCTAATGTTAGCCCACTGCTAGCGTTAGCCTCCAGCTAATGTTAGCCCACTGCTAGCGTTAGCCTCCAGCTAACACCGGAGACTGATACGTCATCAGGATGTTTGTTTCTTGTAGCTGTGATGAACGCTGCAGCCTGTAGGGGGCGCTGACAGCAGCTCACGCTGTTACTGTTGACTGGATGACGTCTCTTTAAGTCACTTTTCTGTTTCTCTTCAGGGTGAAAGTTTCCCCAGCTCTCCTGGGGAAAGAGGCCTCCCTGGACTCTCAGGGCCAAAGGGATTATCAGGACCTTCGGGCCCCCCGGGCCGAGGCGTGGTCGGAGCAGTAGGACAGCGCGGGCAGCCTGGGGACCCGGGACCTTCAGGATTCCCTGGTCCCCCAGGGCCGAAGGGGGTTAGAGGTAGAGATCGATCTTAAGTCAACTTTAAATTAAATCTGCAGGAACGAATCCAGCAAAGTGTTTCATTACTACTCCCAAATCTCCAACCCCTTGACTCCTCCTTTTCCTGTTTGACTCCTCCTCTTCCTGTTTGACTCCTCCTCTTCCTCTTTGACTCTATTTGACTCCTCCTCTTCCTATTTGACTCCTCCTCTTCCTCTTTGACTCTATTTGACTCCACCTCTTCCTGTTTGACTCCTCCTCTTCCTCTTTGACTCTATTTGACTCCACCTCTTCCTTTCTGACTCCTCCTCTTCCTGTTTGACTCCTCCTCTTTCTCTTTGACTCTATTTGACTCCTCCTCTTCCTTTCTGACTCCTGTTTGACTCCTCCTCTTCCTCTTTGACTCTATTTGACTCCTCCTCTTCCTTTCTGACTCCTCCTCTTCCTCTTTGACTCTATTTGACTCCTCCTCTTCCTTTCTGACTCCTCCTCTTCCTCTTTGACTCTATTTGACTCCTCCTCTTCCTCTTTGACTCCTGTTTGACTCCTCCTCTTCCTGCAGGCGACACTCTACCCTGTGCACCCAGAAACCCTGGCGCCCCCGGAGAGAAAGGAGACCCTGGAAATGCAGGTAAACACCATCTACAACAGCTGTCTGTCTTCTCACCTGTCTGTCTGACTCCCTGTTCACCTGTCTGTCCACCTGTCTGTCTCTCCAGGTTACCGAGGACTCCCGGGTTCTCCAGGTTTTCGTGGCATAACTGGACCTGATGGGACTAAAGGGGACAAAGGACAGCCTGGACTTCCTGGACCAAATGGACGACAAGGTACCGGGGCACACCTGTACCAAACCTCTACCACACCTGTCCTTTACATCATGTCAAACATTATCTTACCTACATCCTCTCCTCCTCCTGCAGGACCTCCAGGTATTGTTGGTGACACCGGAGAAGAAGGACCTGAGGGCTTCAGTTATGGCGGAGCTCCAGGTACAGTCACCTGTCATACGTAGTCTCCGTGACGACATCCACTATGGCGAGCCATTTCAACATTCAGTAGCTAAGATTGACTCCTGAATTAACATTAGAGATGTCTACAACTACATTATGACTAGTCCGAGTTCTTATTCCAGATATCTACAACTACATTATGACTAGTCCGAGTTCTTATTCCAGATATCTACAACTACATTATGACTAGTCCGAGTTCTTATTCCAGATATCTATAACTGTGTGTGAAAAAAGTTTAACAAAAGGGTGAAAAAAGTCCAAAACATGTCCCAAAAAGGTATGAAAAAAAGTATAGAAAAAAGTAAATAAATGTCAGAAAAAAAAGTTTTCAAAAAATGGCAGACAAATGTCGAAAAAAAAGTCTGAAAATGTCAGAAAAAAGTAAAAAATAAAGTCAGACAAATCTCCGAAAAAAAGGTTTAAAAAATGTCTGAAAAAATCTCCGAAAAAGAGTATGAAAAATGTCTGAAAAAAATGTCAGAGAAATGTCCAAAAGAGTCTGAAAACAGTCTGAAAAAATGTATCAAAAAATGCCGAAGATTTTTTTTTTTAAAGTGTCAAAAAAATATCCGAAAAAAAAGTTCACAAAAAAATTCTGAAAAAACGAAAAAAAATGTCCAAGAGATGTCCCAAAACATTCGAAAAAAAGTCAGACAAATGTCAGACTTTTTTTAAAAAATATCCGAAAATGAGTATGAAAAAGTATTAAAAAAAGTCCAAAAAATGTCTGAAAAAAAAGTTTAAAAAAAGTCCCAAAAAGGTCTGAAAAAAGTTTAAAAAGATGTCAGACAAATGTCAAAAAGTCCAAAAAAAAGTCTGAAAATGTCTGAAAAAAGAAAAATGAAAAAAAAAAAAAAAAAGTCAGAAAAAAAGTTTAAAAAAATGTCCAAAAAACTCCCGGAAAAAAGTTTAAAAACAAGTCTGAAAAAAGTCTAAAAAAAAGTAAAAAAATAAAGTCAGACAAATGTCCGAAAAAAAAGTTTAAAAAAATATCCGAAAAATGTCTGGGAAAACGCAAAAAAATGTCCAAGAGATATCCCAAAAAATTCAGAAAAAAAAGTTTAAAAAAATGTCCAACAAATGTCCAAATAAAAGTCTGAAAATGTCCGAAAAAAAAAAATGTCCAAAAAACTTCCGAAAAAAAGTTTAAAAACAAAAGTCTGAAAAAAGTCTAAAAAAAGTTAAAAAAAAAATAGTCAGACAATTCTCAGAAAAAAAGGTTTAAAAAAATGTCCGAAAAAATATCCGAAAAAGAGGATAAAAAATGTCTGAAAAAAGTATGAAAAAAATGTCGGACAAATGTCCGAAAAACAGTATCAAAAAATGCCGAAGATTAGTTTTTTTTAAAAGTGTCAAAAAAAATATCCGAAAAAAAAGTTTACAAAAAATTCTGGGAAAACGCAAAAAAATGTCCAAGAGATATCCCAAAAAATTCGGAAAAAAAAGTCAGACAAATGTCCAAAATTCTTTTTAAAAATGTTCGAAAAATGTCCGATAACGAGTATGAAAAAGTCTGAAAAAAGTCAAAAAGATGTCTGAAAAAAAAGTCCAAAAAAAGTCTGAAAAAAGTTTAAAAAAATGTCAGACAAATGTCCAAAAAATGTCCAAATAAAAGTCTGAAAATGTCAGAAAAAAAAAAAATTCCGAAAAAAAATGCCCAAAAAACGCCCGAAAAAAAATTTAAAAACAAAAGTCTGAAAAAAGTCTAAAAAAAAAGTAAAAAAAATCAAGTCAGACAAATCTCCGAAAAAAAGGTTTAAAAAATGTCCGAAAAAATATCCGAAAAAGAGTATGAAAAATGTCTGAAAAAAATGTCAGAGAAATGTCCTAAAAAGAGTCTGAAAACAGTCTGAAAAAATGTATCAAAAAATGCCGAAGATTTTTTTTTTTTAAAGTGTCAAAAAAATATCCGAAAAAAAAGTTCACAAAAAAATTCTGAAAAAACGAAAAAAAAATGTCCAAGAGATGTCCCAAAACATTCGAAAAAAAGTCAGACAAATGTCAGAATTTTTTTTAAAAATATCCAAAAATGAGTATGAAAAAGTATTAAAAAAAGTCCAAAAAATGTCTGAAAAAAAAGTTTAAAAAAAGTCCCAAAAAGGTCTGAAAAAAGTTTAAAAAGATGTCAGACAAATGTCAAAAAGTCCAAAAAAAGTCTGAAAATGTCTGAAAAAAGAAAAATGAAAAAAAAAAGATTCAGAAAAAAAGTTGAAAAAAATGTCCAAAAAATGCCCGAAAAAAAGTTTAAAAACAAGTCTGAAAAAAGTCTAAAAAAAAAGGAAAAAAATAAAGTCAGACAAATGTCCGAAAAAAAAGTTGAAAAAAATGTCCGAAAAAATATCCGAAAAATGTCTGGGAAAACGCAAAAAAATGTCCAAGAGATATCCCAAAAAATTCGGAAAAAAAAGTCAGACAAATGTCCGAAATTCTTTTTAAAAATGTCCGAAAAATGTCCGATAACGAGTATGAAAAAGTATGAAAAAAGTCAAAAAGATGTCTGAAAAAAAAGTCCAAAAAAAGTCTGAAAAAAGTTTAAAAAAATGTCAGACAAATGTCCAAAAAATATCCAAATAAAAGTCTGAAAATGTCAGAAAAAAAAAATTCCGAAAAAAAAATGTCCAAAAAACGCCCGAAAAAAAATTTAAAAACAAAAGTCTGAAAAAAGTCTAAAAAAAAGTAAAAAAAAATAAAGTCAGACAAATCTCAGAAAAAAAGGTTTGAAAAATGTCCGAAAAAATATCCAAAAAAGAATATGAAAAATGGCTGAAAAAAATATGATAAAAATGTCAGACAAATGTCCTAAAAAGAGTCTGAAAACAGTCTGAAAAAATGTATCAAAAAATGCCGAATTTTTTTTTTTTTTTAAAGTGTCAAAAAAATATCCGAAAAAAAAGTTCACAAAAAAATTCTGAAAAAGCGAAAAAAAATGTCCAAGAGATGTCCCAAAACATTCGAAAAAAAGTCAGACAAATGTCAGAATTTTTTTTAAAAAATATCCGAAAATGAGTATGAAAAAGTATTAAAAAATGTCTGAAAAAAAAGTTTAAAAAAGTCCCAAAAAGGTCTGAAAAAATTTAAAAAGATGTCAGACAAATGTCCGACAAAGAGTCTGAAAAATGTATCAAAAAATGTATAAAAAAATGGCCGAAGAATTTTTTTTTTAAATATGTCAAAAAATATATCCCAAAAAAAAGTTTACAAAAAAATTCTGAATGACAAATGTCCAAAAAGTCTGAAAAATGTCCAAAAAAGAAGTGAAAAGAAATATCTGAAAAATAGTCTGAAAAAAAGAAATGTACAAAAAATAGTTTACAAAAAAAGTTTTAAAAATGTCCGATAACGAGTATGAAAAAGTATGAAAAAAGTCAAAAAGATGTCTGAAAAAAAAGTCCGAAAAAAGTGTCCACAAGTGTACAAATGTCCAAAAAGTCTGAAAATGTCAGAAAAAAAAAAAAATTCCGAAAAAAAAAAATGTCCAAAAAACTTCCGAAAAAAAGTTTAAAAACAAAAGTCTGAAAAAAGTCTAAAAAAAGTTAAAAAAAATAGTCAGACAATTCTCAGAAAAAAAGGTTTAAAAAATGTCCGAAAAAATATCCGAAAAAGAGTATGAAAAATGTCTGAAAAAAGTCTGAAAAAGTATCAGACAAATGTCCGAAAAAGAGTCTGAAAACAGTCTGAAAAAATGTATCAAAAAATGCCGAAGATTTTTTTTTTTTTTTAAAAATGTCTAAAAAAAGTCAAAAAAAGTCCCAAAAAGGTCTGAAAAATGTTTAAAAAGATGTCAGACAAATGTCAAAAAGTCCAAAAAAAAGTCTGAAAATGTCTGAAAAAAGAAGAATGAAAAAAAAGATTCAGAAAAAAAGTAAAAAGAAAATGTCCAAAAAACACCCGAAAAAAAGTTTAAAAACAAAAGTCTGAAAAAAGTCTAAAAAAAAAAGTAAAAAAATAAAGTCAGACAAATCTCCGAAAAAAAGGTTTAAAAAAATGTCCGAAAAAATATCCAAAAAAAGTCTGAATAATGTATCAAAAAATGGCCGAAGAATTTTTTTTTTTTTAAAATGTCAAAAAATATATCCCAAAAAAAAGTTTACAAAAAAATTCTGAATGACAAATGTCCAAAAAGTCTGAAAAATGTCCAAAAAAGAAGTGAAAAGAAATGTCTGAAAAATAGTTTACAAAAAAAAGTTTTAAAAATGGCAAAAAAAAATCCAAAAAATGCTCAAAAAAGATCTGAAAAAAGTAAAAAAAAAAATGTCAGACAAATATAATTTGGCCATTTTGACCTGTCTCTCTGAACCACTTTGAACATGAAAACGTGAGTTTAAGTGTGTTTTCTAGCTGCTGTTGTTCAGTCCGGTTGGACTCTGGTTGGTTTTCCTGACTTGTTTGAGCCGATTTGAACACGACAATCATGCATCGACCAAAGCAACCGCACAGAGACCCTTTAGAGGAGGTGGTCTGGGTCACAAACCAGTTCTGGAGTGGTTTGTTTGTGGTGGGAACGTGATCTGAATGAAGAGAATCAGCTGTGTTTACAGTATGTTTAACTGTTTTTATACCAGGCTCTCCGGGGCTCCCAGGCTCTCCTGGACTCAGGGGCCCAGCAGGAGATTCTGTCGTCGGGCCCTCAGGACCCATCGGCTTCCCAGGGCGACCAGGCTCTCAGGGACCTAAAGGAGTCCCGGGCCCTCCTGGCAACAACGGACTAGAAGGTGAAGTTCTGGTCGTGAATATCATCACTTCTTCGTTCTACATCAGAATAACAGTAAAAACAAACACAACAGGTTTCAGTTTGAAAGGAATCTGAAGTTCCCAGAAATGGTCAAATGTAAATTTATATGTTCAGGACTCCTGGGTCTGGCTGGGGGCCCCGGAGCAACAGGCCAGAGAGGACAGGATGGGGCCCCAGGCATAACCGGCCCCCAGGGGCCCACTGCTGGCCTCTGTGATGCAGGGAAACCCGGTTCCAGGGGCCTCTTTGGCCCTCAGGGACCCATAGGACCCCCAGGTAATCTGTGGCTCCTCAGGATGCTCACTTTACTTTACTTCACTTTATTTCACTTTACTTTACTTCACTTTATTTCACTTTACTTTACTTCACTTTATTTCACTTTACTTTACTGTACTTTACTTCACTTTACTTTACTTCACTTTACTTTACTTTACTTTACTTCACTTTACTTCACTTTATTTCACTTTACTTTACTGTACTTTACTTTACTTCACTTTACTTCACTTTACTGTACTTTACTTCACTTTATTTCACTTTACTTTACTTTACTTTACTTCACTTCACTTTATTTCACTTTACTTTACTTCACTTTATTTCACTTCACTTTACTGTACTTTACTTTACTTCACTTTACTTCACTTTACTGTACTTTACTTCACTTTATTTCACTTTACTTTACTTTACTTTACTTCACTTTACTTTATTTCACTTTACTTTACTTTATTTCACTTTACTGTACTTTACTTTACTTTACTTCACTTTACTGTACTTTACTGTACTTTACTTTACTTAACTTTACTGTACTTTACTTCACTTTATTTCACTTTACTGTACTTTACTTCACTTTATTTTACTTTACTGTACTTTACTTTACTTTACTTTATTTCACTTTACTGTACTTTACTTCACTTTATTTCACTTTACTGTACTTTACTTCACTTTATTTTACTTTACTGTACTTTACTGTACTTTACTTTATTTCACTTTACTGTACTTTACTGTACTTTACTTTATTTCACTTTACTGTACTTTACTTCACTTTATTTCACTTTACTGTACTTTACTT
>CAKAOI010047569.1:0-26390 GCA_916701655.1 Sebastiscus albofasciatus
GAACCTGAAGGGGACGACCATGGGCGTCCACAAATGACAAGGCGATGCAGGCGATACCTGAAAGAGCAGGGGGGGGATATGTTCAAACGACCAAAGTGAAACCTAGTCAGCTCCATTAGGTTTTCAACTTCCTGACGAGTCACAAATGATTCGCTTTTGTTCATAATCATCCAAAGAACCTCGACAGTGAATCAATTTTCACGTAGCCTCGGGGTTATTAGGCAAATTTCCATTTGTATAACTGGAAAATATAATATTTGGTTTTAATTGCCATTGTGTCTGTCACGTATCATTTTGTTTTGTCACAGCAGCATAGATTTAAAATGAGCACAGTGAAATGGGGAGTGTTAATATTCATTTTCGATCCTCTGATGCCTCAGTTCATCACATTTCAACTGTGCAGATGCTTCACCACAAGGTTTAGTTGTCTTATAACACCGCTTGTGTGAGACAGTATTGCTGGATGTGTTAACATTGACATGGTACTGGGGATTATTGCACACAATGGGTAAGCAGCAGCAGCATGGAGCCGGGTGGAGCTGGGTGGAGCTGGGTGGAGCCGGGTGGAGCCAGGTGGAGCCGGGAGGCACAGACGCATTTCAGAAATACAAATCACTTTTGCCATTTCAAACAAAGGAGACACTACAATTTTAATTATTGAAAACTACTGTTGTCTGTCTGTCTGTCTGTCTGTCTGTCTGTCTGTCTGTCTGTCTGTCTGTCAGCAGGATCACTCCAAACGTTCGTGATGGATTTGAATGAAATGTTTTGGAGGGGTGGGGTGTGGCACAATGAACAATCCATTCGATTTTGGTGGCGATCCGGATCATGATCCGGATTCAGGAATATTTTTATGGATTCTGATCAGCCTGAGCATCAAGACCGCAGGGTATAACACATGCGTAGTGTAACTGATGACGTGTTGATGACGCGTGACCCCGCCTCCTTCTGAGAGCAGAGAGATACGTGTGTGGATGTGTGGCGAGACATCGAGGTGCGGGAGCTGCTGGCCGTCCGCGGTGAGAAAGAACAAAGCGGTAGATGATGGGATGAGAGACAACGTAGTGTAACGTTATACAGACATAACAAGGCTGCTGAATGAGAGAGGCATCCGCCGATACGTTACATGGAAACACACCGTGTTAATGACAAGCCGACCACCTCACGGTACCACCAGCTGGGAGCTGGGATCTGTTTTTGAAGTCATGCGTTGGCGGAGGTCTGAGCTCTCCGAGTGCAATGCTAGTTGATACTGGTTTCATCATTATCATATATATTTCACCAAAAAGGAGAGTTACTATCAACACCAAAAAGATCACATCACGTATCCATTCACAATGAGAGGGAGGTTATCCCGTTACACTTGTCAGAAGCTTTTCAAATGCAACTACTCACACAAAGATCCATCCAAATCACTGTACATGTGGTCAGAAGTTACAACCCTGTTCTGCTTCTCATAGCAGAAATTCATTCAATTCTTTTATCGTATTTCATCCTTTTCATTTGGGAGACAGACGTCATGTTATCACACACAAACACATGGTCATTATACAATACATGTCTCTTGTCCTGTCACTGTCAATTTCTGCAATTACCCTGGTCTCTAAACTTGCTCCATTGGGATTATATACATATTAACTGCACAGTGCAGTTAAGTGTCATTAATTAGCAGACCAGAAACAGGTGAGTCTCTGCTGGGCAGAGATCAGCTAACGTCACAACTTCAGCACTTTGTTCAGCAGCTGATAAAACTAATGAGATGGAGTCAGAACTTCCCCGCACAGCAATTAAAAAGTAGTTGGACAGCAAGTGGAATGAGTACGGGAGCAAGGAGCCAACTCTCCTGTTGAGGTTTGAACAGCCGCAGAGAGGTCATGTTCAGAGACTAAAGGTGAGAATCCCCAGAGAGCTCCCAGTGCCCTTCAGCTGGAAACACAACTGGATCTAAAGTTGTCAGCTGAGTACATTTTAGTTGTTACTTCAATTCTAAAGCAATAAAACCAGTGAAATCCTGTCCAACATTCAAACAGGTTTAAATGACTTTTTAGATTTTTCCATTTGGAGAACATTGTTTGATAGAATGTCACAATAATTACGTTATCAACTTATCGTACGATAAATGAACATGACCTCAATCATTTTTTATGTAATTGAATTATAGTACAATATATGAACATGACGGGCTGCATGGTGGTGCAGTGGTTAGCACTGGTGCCTCACAGCTAGAGGGTTGCAGGTTCGAATCCGGCTTGGGGCCCTTCTGTGTGGAGTTTGCATGTTCTCCCCGTGTTAGCGTGGGTTTTCTCCGGGTACTCCGGTTTCCTCCCACAGTCCAAAGACATGCAAGTTAGGTTAATTGTTGACTCTTCCCGTAGGTGTGAATGTGAGCGTGAATGGTTGTCTGTCTCTATGTGTCAGCCCTGCGATGGACTGGCGACCTGTCCAGGGTGTACCCCGCCTTCGCCCAATGTCGGCTGGGATCGGCTCCAGCGACCCCTAACGGGATAAGCGGTTGCAGATGAAATGAACATGACCTCATTAATAATTATGTTATTGACTTATCGTACGATAAATGGACATGACTGCGATCATTTTTATGTTAGTGACTTATTGTACGATTTATGAACATGACCTTGATAATAATTATGTTATCAACTTATCGTACGATATATGGACATGACTGAAATTGCAATTTTTACATTGCAATTTCATACTTGCACGTGAAGGAGGCTAAATAATGCTCAAAAGTTACGCTAAATTTAGGCAAGGCCCATCTTCTGCAGTGTGTAGTGTGCGCGCATGCATGTGGGAGGTGGAGCGAGTGAGAACGAGCGCGGTGTGTGAGAAGCGTAAGAAGTTACAAACAGTACTTTTAAGTTACATTTTGAACAGATACACAATGTGTGATTAATTTGTGTAATTTGTTTTATTTGATGTTTTATCTATTTAGGATATTTTAATATTTGTATCACATTCCAATTCCAAAGTCTAAATATCTTTCAGAATTTAAAGTTATTGCTCTTTGAAAGGGTGTGCTTGCATTATTATTATGCTATCATATAATCATTATTTCAGTGGCATAAAATGGTCTTAAAATGATAATAATATAATTTATCGCAATTATTTCTGGGACAATATATCATCCAACAAAATGAGTGACCGTGACAGGCCTAACTAGAGACACATGCTCTTGGTTCACAACATACTTTCATGCAGTGAACATCCACATTCAGTAGCGGTCCAGTAAAATTACAATCCTGATCTCCCGGCACATTTAAACTCAAAATCAATCATGTGGTAAATAGTTGTTTACCATAAAAAGTATTATTCCCATTAAGAACTTTTAAACAGAGCTGGGACAAAGTTAGATTCCTGACTGGACTGGAGGAGCCTCGAGTCCACACCTCTGCCTCATATTTTAAACTGCACTGACATTACATTCTGATTGTATACAGATGTTTTGTTTGTGCTTAATGGAACAAAGCTACGTCAGCCGGCCCACCCAGGATAATGTGCTCTGCAAATGAAAATGTAGCACTGTGATTAAGAGCCAAATGTTAAGTTAAAATGGCAATGAAAGTTAGCACATTAGTAATTATAAATGAGGGTTTTAATTCAGTAAACTCATCATTTACATCCTTAATTAGTTGCCCTTTGGTGAGAGCTGTTGAAGGATGGCAGAGTTATTTATTCACTCTCCACAGCAACATTTTCACATTGAACAGGGTAACCTTTCAGGCACACAGCTGATTCCAGCAGCAGTGCTCCCCTCCTTTAACCGACGGAGCATATTGATAAATGAGAAAGTCTTGCAATATGAAATGGCATTGATCACTTCTGACAGTAAGTGAAATACATGGAGAGGGAAAGTGACAAAACAGAGAGCTTAGCTGAACTTTTCATCTTGATTTGCATTAAAGAGCAGAACTTTTGCACACCTGTCGGACGACAGGTGACCTCAGGTCGACAAAATAGAGCAAAACGGCTCCGGCACATGGTCCTGTTTACTTGCAGTCAGATCATTTTAATTAGAACAACGTTTTGGTACACAGACCTTCATCAGGTTGTTTCATCTTGTTTTGCATAAAAGCATACACATAAATAATAATAGACAAGGTACTGTTAACAATAAGTAATCCAATATCCACACCAGTATGAATACATACTGTACTGACTGTCCACATTCATGAGCGAGTGGCCACATTGCAAGACTAGTAGCCCGGGGCAGCAGCCTCCTGCGAGTCACATACAATCTCTCTGTAGAGTTAAACGGTGTGTTGTTTTGTGCAGCCGTCAACCGACCTCGTATAATGAAGAAGAGACCTGAGATGCTTTCCTGCAACAGGCAGGTCGTCTATGTTAAGAGAGCAGATTAGGTTGGCAATCTAAATGCAAACGCATGCCTGAAAATAACACAGTGAGTAACTAAGTGACACGAGAGGGTGGAGCTGAGTACAACTGAACGCTGAATAAGACATTTTTAGGCGACCAAAATGTTAAAATTAACTTAAATGAAGTGAAAACACACTGTGAAAGGGTTAAAGTTCCAAGACGAAAACACGGACAACTCCCAGACCGGACAACACCGTGATAGCGACCTGTCACTCACAAGGTAGCCCCGCCCTAAAGCATCCCCTGCTATATGGTCTATTTGACTGTAAATGGGACCATCATTTACTAAATGAACATCATGCTGTATTGAAGAAGACTTGAAACTAGAGATTGAAACCATAAACTCATGTTTACAATGTTTACTGAGGTAATACATCAAGAGAGAAGTAGACTCATTTTCTATCAGACTTCTATACAATCAGACTTCTTTTAGCAACCAGAGGAGTCGCCCCCTGCTGGCTGTTAGAAAGAATGCACGTTAAGGACCTTCCGCATTGGCTTCACTTTTCAGACCCGGAGGTTGCCCACTGGTAGAGACGCAGGTAGGAACCTGGTCCCAATAAAAGTGCAGATTATAGAAAGCCCCAGCCAATGTTTGGGCTTCATGATTAATAAATGAATTGATTATCAAAATAGCTGATTAATAGAGAGTTACGAGAGAGACTTTATCTTCATTCATCTGAATATAGTGTAGTACAGTACATACAGGAAGGATATTGCATTGCTCCTGGTCCCCGGTAAGGACCAGGAGCAGAATGAAAGAATGAATGATGCAACATCCAGTGAGAGCGAGGCAACGTTCAGACTACATGTTAGGTGCAAGGTACAAAAACAAGACACAAAACAAGGTGCAAACATGTAGTGCAACACACAGCCTAATATTTACACAAGTGAATAAGTGTAAATATTAGGGCTATCCTACGACTAAAGAAATTCTCAGTCCACTAACACTCTCACGATTTTGACGATTAATCGCTTAGTTCAGTGGTTCTCAAACTTTTTACACCACATAGCACCTCAGAAAATATCTGACTCTCCAAGTACCACCATTATGACGAGGGGTGGGCAATTCTTTTTCCTGGGGGGCCACATGAGAAACCCAGATTGTTGCCGGGGGTCAAACAAATTCTGTCAGATGTAACCTCTATTTTATCACTACATTAATTTATAAAAAACATACTGCACACTTATTTATCAGCATTTATTCTACTGAAAATCACTCCAAACAGCATATTACTAAGAAAACAACATTATATGCAGGAGTACATTATATGAACCGTACAGGACTGACTGTTTTGGGTAGTAATGTTTCCATTAACAAAACTTAACAGAACAGAAAATCCCCCAGCATGCCACAATATAAAAACATGCACTGCAGGTCCAAAAAGCAGGGAGGGCAGCCTACTGGACACAGTACTGTACTGTACTTTGTTATTGTCATCCATAGTGGTTCTTTGCATAAAAACACTAGTTTGAGAACCAGTGGCTTAGTTGATTTAATCGACAGATCTGTGAAACTGAGTTTCTCCACAAAGAATCACACAAACGCACTTTAAATCTTGTGTTTACCAGAGATGTGCTCACAGGTTTCTTGGAAATAGGTCATTCAGCATGAAACAGCATAAAAAATGACTAATTCACTAAAGAAATCTTAGTCAACTAACAGAGAACAACAGATTAGTCGACTAATCGGCTAAAAGGGGCAGCCCTAAAATAGAAATGAGAGTAAAGTATAAGTAGTGTAGCAGAAGTTTGTGGGGTCCCTGAGCATATTCACAGTATGTATACAGGTTATTCATTGACTAATCATTTCAGCACTAACATGGATGTAGAATCTGTGACCTAGTGTTTCTTATCTTGCAGAAGTCTAACTCCAAAGACAGGTATTGCAAATAGGGCTGGGGTTGTCGTCTAATAATCAGGTTCATCTTGTATTTGAGCCAATACAGTAATAGAACATTGATTCACTATGGTGATATCTGTCTTTCTAAATGTACACACACACGCACGCACACACACAGACAGACAGACAGACAGACAGACAGACAGACAGAACAAGAGAGAGAGAGAGAGAGAGAGAGAGAAAGAGAGGGAGAGGGAGAGGGAGAGAGAGAGGGAGAGAGAGAGAGAGAGAGAGAGAGAGAAAGAGAGAGGGAGAGAGGACTGAGGCCCAGTGGGGGATGTGATTACCTTTGCCTCCCGTCCCCTGGCCTCCAGGTTTATTGTAGAGGTAGATATCACCGTCAGCCAAGTCACTGCTCAGATGAAAGTAGTGCTGCAGACAGAACAGGAGAGCAAATCAGCCCCAGGAAGCTCAAACCACACAAGTCAGCATTTATTTCATACATCACAATGAGACTTGTCAAAATGATTTTAGTCTCTGCCACAGTTTTGCAGAGCTGGGAGCCTCCCATATCTCCCATTTATTCACTCTTAATCCAGATCGCGTTAAACAGAGCCGTTTGTAGCGCATACAGTATGTCAAACCGTCATCTATCGGTTCAGGGAAGCACTTTTGATTTGCAATGAGGCAATGACTTATTTTTACAAGTCAACAACTCATTCAAAATAGTTGGAGGACTTAAAGAAGTCATATACTTTGGTTACTTTGTTTTTTTATCACCCAGACTTTTTCACAACTGCTAAGTCATTGAGCATGCAGCAATAGTTTCTAGGATTATGTTTTGAGTTCAAGCTATCACAAATCCTCTTGTGATGATTAGATTGCTGCTGAATGTTCTTTCTTTATTTAACAAATCACTGTAGTGGTGCCTAATGCCTAGGTAGGGTAGGTAAACTGGGTGGGTAGGTGGGTTTTTTAGAGACAGTAGTTTCCATCAACTGGTTTGGAACTCGGCTACCACGTGGTTTGGTCAGAAATTGGCGCTATAGGCTACACATACACGAGGCTGTAATCCACCAGTAAACAGAGGAGGAAAAAGTAGAGGTTGCAAACCGGAAACAAAACAAGTGGGCTTGGCCGGCTAACCATCTACGAGGGATAAATGGAGAGAGGTCTTCAGGAAACTCTTTCAATTGGTTCAAGTTTTAATTGTTCTTTCATGTCGGCTGGTATCGGCCACGTTTCACGTTGTCCGGAGACAAAGACGATCATTCGCCTGTTATGGGAATATCCGGGAAGACGCTGACAGCAGAAACAGCTGATCAGTCACGCGAGCTACATGTTCGCTATGGCAGAATTTATTTGGCAAAAGTGTTTCCATAACCCGTTCAGTGTGTTAACTCTTTTACTGACAAAGGCAAAAAGCACCTGTGTGTATGTGTGGGTGTGTTTGTGTGTAAGCATGTTTGTGGGTATTATTATGTATTACATTATCTGTGTGGCTGTATGTGGGCGTGTATATGTATTGTACATGTGTGTCTTATATGTGTATATGTTATGGTATTTGTTTGGGGATTGATCAGTTCATGACATGTCAGTCCCATGGTGCATCTAGATCGGTGGCCAGGGGGAGCTTTGGCCATTTGACATGATCCCCAGATATGTATGTATCATATGTATATGTTATATGTTATATGTTATATGTTGTATGTTGTATATATTATTTGTCTCAATAAAAAAAAAAACACTTCAAGCAAGCGTAAAAACTTTTTGTTTTTCACAGTTGAGGAAGTTTTATCAAATGTTGTCATTTCCATACAGCTTTTCTAATGGGATACTTCAAAATGTGCATATACTAAATGGAAACACGACTACTGAGGACATTAGCTCATAGCTTAGCACAGAAAACCACAACTTCACTTTTTCTTTTTCTTAACAGGGGGGGGGCAACCCAGTCTCCTTAAAAAAAAAAAAAAAAAAGAGCCTGTAGCAGAGTCAGTTATACCGTTTAGTTCATTTAATAATATGGAGATAAATATAAGAATAATTTATGTTTTAATGAAATATGTTTTGTTAACGTTAATATAATTAAGAACATACACGTACGAATATAGGCCATGTCTAAAAGGATCTGGCTAACATTTCCACAGTGGAACCTTTGTGCTACAGTGAGGTTGGGTCATTACTACTGCATGAGGAGCGCTCCCCTGCCAGCTGGCTGCAATAAAGGTTGATGTTTAAGTTACGTTGGTGTAGCCTACAGTGATGTTCAATGAATACTGACCCCACTGACACACTGACAGCTGTTGTTGCCTGTTGGGCTGCAATTTGCCATGTTATGATTTCAGCATATTCTTTATGCTAAATGCAAAGTACAAGTACAAGTACAAGTACTTACATTTGGGTACTTACTTATACTGAGTACCGATACGAGCCAAAAGACCCTCGTTAACAGCCAGCTGGAGGGTGTGAGCGACACACAGCAGGCTGGGGAGTACCGCATACGAGGCGGTGCGCCGCTACCGGCTCTAGGTCGGCTTGGAAAGGCTTGGGGGGAAGGTGGCTCGCAACTGCAGCTTTACAGCACTCCCGGCCCGGACCTCACCGCACCGTGACGGGACTCCCTGCTCCCGGTGCGACTGTCGACCGGGGCGGACTATCCTCAGTGCGCCCCAACCGCGTCGTGCCGCGGCCCACGTAAAAGGCGCCAGGGGTCTGCGGCGATGTCGGCAACCCACCCGACCCGTCTTGAAACACGGACCAAGGAGTCTAACACACGCAAGAGTCAGAGGGCGCAAGCAAAACTCTGTGGTGCAATGAAAGTGAGGGCCGGTGCGCGCCGGCTGAGGTGGGATCCCGGCCCAGCGGGGTCGGACGCACCACCGGCCCGTCACGCCCGCACCGTCGGGGAGGTGGAGCGTGAGGACCCGAAAGATGGTGACGAGAGGTTAACGTAGCGCTGCTGTAAAGTGGTATCGGTGCCGTTGTATCGGAGCCGCTTTGCGAGTACGAGTACATGAGGACAGTATCGGACCCGATACCCGATACTGGTATCGGTGCATCCCTAGTTGTTAATTGATTTCCAATAATAAATATATACATACATTTGCATAAAGCAGCATATTTGTCCACTCCCATGTTGATAAGAGGATTAAATACTTGACAAATCTCCCTTTAAGGTACATTTTGAACAGATGTGTGATTAATTTGCAATTAATGGTGATCAACTATCGACAATCATGAGATTAATCACAATTAAATATTTGAATTTATTGCCAGCCCTATTAATAACATTAAGTTGGTCTTGATTGTACCTTGAAGTGGTGCGCTGTGTTGCTGTCGGTGTACTTGGGTACATGCAGGAAGATGAGGAGGTTCTGCCTGAGGTAGTGAGCCACAGCGGGCAGCCAGGGAAGACAGTACTGGGGGAGGCTGAAGGTCATCACTTCAGTGGCTGGAGACCCTGATGGCTGGATGAACTGAACAGACAACATCTTGTGAAGGCTTTTATCCAAAGACATTTTCAGCAGCAAATGTTTCCTAGTTGTCCCGGTGGGAATAAAATCCATTATTCTGCAAGTGTACACAGGTTCATGTACACACAACTACAGACCAGACACAAATAATACAAAGATTGTTTTGAAAAATTTAAAGTGCTTTTACCCCCCCTATTTCTTCTACAAAAATGAGTCAACGAGCAATTTACCTCTACATCAGCTGGTGTCAGCTTGCAGTTCCTGACAAGCATGACGGTGATGATGTCCAAGGTGGTCTCATCCAGGCGCTTGCGCAGCACCTTGACCAGCTCGTCTGTGATCTCTGGACCTGAACAAAAAGTGAATAAACATCTCTGTATCACCCTCATGCTGCACGTACACAAACGTTCCGGCTAACATATTACAAATGTGATGGCATTTTGGTTATTAAATGTCTTAGTATGTTTCAAACAAAGTGCTTGTTGGATCATCTAACAGCATCAGAAACACCCTTCCCCAGTGGCACGATCAGAAACAGACAATCCACTTTACGGAGTAGCTGGCCAGATGTGCAAAGGTGTGAAATGGTAGATGGTCACATCATGGCAGTTGGTCAGTATTCAATGGTGCAGTTGAAAATTTGAGGAAAAAAGCTAGTAAGTAGAGTTCAGTTTTTTCAAACTTCCTTTGGTTTCAAGTGTGATGCTTTTATTATGGCTTATCATGAGAATTCTGACATTCCCCACCATTCAAATGCATTTTGGGCAGATGCTGAAAAAGGTGTTAATCCATCAGGCCAAAGTTGAGTCTGTAGGTCAAGATGAGTCCATACACACAGGCTGGTCAATTTAAAAGGTCCAGTGTGTAGGATCTGGCGGTATCTAGTGGTGAGGTGAGGACGCGGAAACGTGAATGGTCCTCTCTAGAGCCATCTGGAGCAGAGCCAGTGTGTAGTGTTTGTGTAGGTGGGAAGTGAGTGGTGAAGCAAGAGAGAGAGCGGCGGCAATGGGAGCAGGTAACGTTATCGACTCTGACTCAAGCAGGAAAAGTTAACAGAGTTTGGTTTGTCCGCTCTGGGCTACTGTAGAAACAAGGCGGTGCAACATGGCGGACTCCATGTGGAGGACCTGCTCCCTATGTAGATATGAAGGGCTCAATCTAAGGTAACAGAAACACCACGATTCTTATTATCAAGTGACTATACACTGAAGAAAACACATTTAATATTATATTCCATTTCTGCCAATAGATCCCCGTAATTGTTGCACAATGGTCCCTTAAGTCAAGAAAATAAATTCATGAAAAAACTCAAGGTCCACTCCTCAGTATTGTATAGAGCTTTCAACTGCATCTCACAGCCTTCCTCAGCGGAGTTTTCTCTGTTGTTATGGAGACAGCTCATTTGTTGTCATGACATGACTCAAATATGACGACGAAGCTATGTCCATTTCAACAGAGCAAACTCCATCCAGAGAAAGCTCCGGAAAAAAGCTAGGAAATGGAGCTTCATTTCCTCCTCAAGGTCAAGAATGATCGTCAATGCTCAATTATGAAACAACTCCTTAAATGTTCTTACCACTGTGCACAATGTTAGGATTATGTATTTGACTTATTAATGCTTCAGAGGGGTTAACATATCAAGTGCTGTGTATTCAACTTCAATATTTTCTTCTGCTGACAAGAGACCTTGATGGTGTACTTTACAAAAACACACACATTCACACGTCAAGGATGGTGGTGTTACAAAATGAAGAAGTTCATAGCACAGTGAGCGGAGGGAGCAGACGAGGATTTTAATGAGTTGTGCTTTTGAGAAAGTGCTGATGTAATCCTAGCCTGCCTGAAACAGGAAGATATTCCCAGTGCAACAGTGCCATCAAGGCAGCCACAGGAGCAACAGCAGCCTGATCCAGCAAATCTGAACAAAAGGAGGACTCAAACTAGTTTTATTAAAGGCCCACATATGACATTTATATTAGGTTGAGGTCAACGGCAGCAAAGCAAAGCAACATAAGGTCAGAAATTGTCAGTAATATAACAAAACATAAAACATTCAACAGCCTATTATACAATTTAACTAAAACTACACACTTTTCAAGACAGCATGAGGGCTTGACTGTAACCAGAGACTTGAGCCTGGGCAGAGCCCAGAGTTACTGATCCAGGTGTTCATCGGTCGAGCAGCTGCTGTACGAGCACATACTGTAGGTTTAGTGCTCGACTGCAGGAGAGGGAATATCTGTTCCTCACTCAATCTTCTATTCTCCTCATCAACTTCCCTTTTCTTTGCAAACCTCGAGTTCGTCATCTTGCAACTAGCAATATTGTTCGTATCAGCATGTCAGTGATTTACAGTGGCAACTTGTTGTCATGGTAATGACCCTTCTTGTGATTGTGACTGGAGTGATCAATGCACACAGGAACTGACAATGACTAATTCTTTACTGTATGGAGAGAGTAGACTATGATGACGGACTGGAAGGACCACGGACCATAACAAGATATTTTCTGAATAATTAGCTGATCCTGTTTACTTTGAACTCTTTTTTGTGCTGTCTGGATGCCACGAGAACCCATGCCAAAATGTGACTACTTGTTTTTCTACAGTACTGTAGGTACCATAGGTACGAGAGGGCTCGAGACTAACGGCGTCTAAATACAAAAGGACGCATTAAATTCACTATCTATGCATCCAGGGGACACGCCTTATTTTTTCCTTGATAATGCTACATGGTGAACAACAAATCCGTGTTGAAATCTGCAGGACGAGAGCTACTTCACGTTAGTTGTTAGCAGCATGTGGGCAGCACAGTCCTGTTTGGCTAAATAGTGGAGCTAATAGCTAATATAAACGGAGGTTCCATTGAGTTTCATGTGATGTGTTCAAGCTCCATCAGTAAAAATGAGTATTAGATAGAAGGAAGGTAAATTGTAACATTACCGTGATGTTCTTGTAAATTTAAAATTTCCGGTGAAATTCAGTCAAAAATCAGTTGTTTGAAGGAGATGTCTTCACATTAATATAAAAAAGATAATATAGAGAATATAGGCAGTATACGCTTACAAGTGTTCTCATCTGCCGTGAAATGAAGGAAGAAGAAGAACGCCGTAACAGCACAGAACACGAGACGTGAAAGACGGCAGCTGCCGCAGCGCTACCTCCGCCTCGACTCGTTGAGAAAACAAGTAGCAAGAGTCGGGTGTGGAAGTATTTTGCGTTCGAGGAGGATTTACAAGGAGCAATAATAGATTTGTAAAAACCAGTATGCGGTGCAGTAACGGTGCCGTCGTACTTTTCTTTCCAAAGGAGGAAATACTTCCAATTTAGCACCTCAAAGACAGACAGACAGACATCCAGACAGTATTGTAGGTTTGAAATACTTGAAGGCTTCATGTCACTGTTCTGTTCTACAATGTTAATAGACGTTTCTTTTTATTTATTACTTAAAGGCTACATGCCTCTGTTCTTTGTAATGTTGAAATGTTTGAATAAAAGGAGTGCGTGTTGAATTACATGGGATTTATTGTTTTTTTCCCGTGGTATTGAATTGGTATCGAGAATCGTGTAAATTCACTGGTATTGGTATCGACTACTAGATTCCTGGTACCGTGACATCCCTAGTGGCATTTGCAGTATATGCCCAATCACAGACATGGACAAGTCTACTGACTTGCAGATAGACTGGCAGAGCGCCACATTTTACAAACAAAGAGCAAACTATATTAGACAAATACGAAGAAGTCAAACACATAATCTAGACTGGAAGTAACACAGTTGAAGCTGGCAAATTGCTGGTAAATTAACAGATTCAGTCCTCCGGTGCTCCTAACGGCATCTGCAAGATTTCACAGACCGGAGGAAAACAACCAATCAGAGCTGATCTGGAGTCTGCTGTCCAGCTGATGAGAGCCGGCTGTCAATCACTCGTGAACTCCGACCAAACGGTCAAACTAGGCAGCGCTGATCAAATATGAATCAATATTCTGTTACTGTAATGCCTATTTCTCTCCTCACATAACGTGTACTGTTTAGCTGTAAAATGAGAAAGTTTGTGACACAGCAGCCATGTTGAGATCTGCTGAGGAAATACCAAACACTGCCCACCAGCAGCCATTAGGAACGCTCAATAGGAACACTCTCTCTGAAATGACCTGTGATTGGTCAAAGTCTCTCGTCATGATTTTTTTAATGCCTGTAAACAGAGCCATGAGGAGGAGCAGAAGTCTAGTTATCTCTCAGAACACTTGAATTACAACATGATGAAAGGTTATTATGGAATATTTGCCCAATGACGCCAAAAATGTGTTGCCTACTGAAGCTTTAACAAAGATTGAACATCAAAAGTGATTTTTTTATTTATTGTTTATTAAGTAATTGTATTGGTTTGTTATTTATAATTTGCATGTTTGTTTTGATCTTGATGTGGACAATACAGCCAAGTTAAATTAAAATATTTTTGTGAGTAAAAAGTCATCAAAAAACAAGATTTTGCATATGGGCCCCAAAAGAGCTAGAACTGTGTGTAATACACAAAACATCATTTTCATTGCCATTCATTGTAACGTTAGCAAGGTATTTTCTTTCAACTCTCGTCCCAAATTCATCCCAAAATTCATTTTCATCCTCCCCGATCCTATTTCTATCGGCCCCGGGACGACAGGACATCCTTAAGCTTGAGCCCTGGGAGGCGGGGTTAAAGGAAATACTACTGTGCCTGTTCTACGGGCCCAATGGATCCGGAAGATCGCTGGAAGATCTGGGTCATTTTATCCTCGGAAGTCAAGCTTTTTTGGCTTCATGCTCCACTAAGCAACTTTCAAAAGGATTGATCAGGAGACCTCCTCGAACGCTGTATCCAGTTCTCTTTATACATCCATGATGTGAACAGGATCAATGAGAATCACTAAGGACAACAGTGTAAAGACAGAGGTTTTATTACCAAACACAAAAACAAAGAGTCAACTCTGATGAAGATGGAGAGATAGAGACGGAAGAGAGAGACAGACAGAAAGGAAAGGGAGACGCTCTATATGCAAGGACGTTGTCGACAAAAAAAAAAGACATGGAGTAAAAAAAAAAAAAAAAATGAAGCGGCGAGGCCGGGGGGTAAGTGGGGAGGAGAGAGGAGAAAAGGAAAATCAATAGATTCCTCTGCAGGCTCTCTCTCTCTGAACAGGTAATGTATTAATGACCTTTACACTCACATTGTGGAAACTTATCAGTCTGCGGCTTATTTAGGCCAGGCTGACGGAGCAGGATCCCGAGCCATTTCATCAATACCGCCTCGACAAGGCCGTTACTCAAACCAAGACACTAGATATTAAAGCTTGATAGATCCGCAGAGAGCCGGGGGGGAGGGAGGGAGGGAAAATAAATAAAGAAAGAGAGAGAAGTCCCTGCTTCATATACCCTCCGTCGGCTACCAGCCGACGCTTTCATAGACTCAGCTCTGACCTTCGCAGCACTTAGAATATGAAGCCCAGTGTCAGTTATTGCCATTATCTTAATTTGGCCTGCAGATTGTTTATTGTAAAGGCTCCACGTCAGTACGAGCTGGAGCTGAATACAGATGGGGATGCAGAGGGGGATTCAATGTCCCCGCTCAGCCCCACTGACAGGTCACACTGTTGGACAGGAGGCAGCAGTGTACTGATACCTGATAGGCTGTCAACACCTGGGGCGGAGTCACATCAGATGGGAAACATTCATTAGTCTGCAGAGCTGCTGCAACTTTAGACTGTAGATACAGCTGCTTGTTATACACTAATGTACATTATAGTGTGTGAGAAGAAACACCCGCTGATACAATAACAACCTCTGAGTGGAAATACTCAGTCTTTGTTCACAAGGACGCTTTAGACATCTTTGAAGCCATACAACACTTCATTACTTTGTTTTTGTTCATTGACTTGTTTAATTTTGTTGTCTGATATTTTTTTTGTTGTGATATGATAATCCTGTATGAATATATTAATTATTAGTGATTAATGCCTACTAATGTATAAATAGCGAAGGAGTATACTATTAGAATGAAAGGCGTTTCTAATATTTTGTCCACCTCATTTAGATCTTCCATAACAGGTTTTTGAGTTCTTACTTTGATTTCCAAAATATATATCAACCCACATCATATAACACTTCAAACATGAACAAAGAAAGCCCATCTGATAATGAACAAAACAACAACCTCTACTGTATGTGTTAACATCTTGATCATTTAATCTATGTACGTAAGGTATAAATCTACTGTGGACGAAAGAGAAACACATACGACACAGTTAGAATTATATGGAGCAAATACATAAAACACACTCACATTGAGAGACATATTCACTGACTAAAAGTCTGGGTAAAGCAAAAATAAATATGTGTTCTGAGTTTGTCACACCACAGAAAAATGTGTTATTAACCACCAAGCCAAATTTGAATGGTTAAAAAAAAATCGGCAAGCATATAAAATTAGGTTCAAAATCATGAGAAAAATAAGCAGTTTTCTCTGCTCTGAAACTCTGGGGGCGTGTCCTCTGGGGGCGTGTCCTCTGGGGGCGTGTCCTCTGGGGGCGTGTCTGCTGGAGGCGTGTCCACTGGGGGCACTGAAGCCACGCCCAAATGTGGAAGGGGGGTTGATTATATACAGTTACAGTATATACACAACACTCCTCTGCCTGCCTTCACTCACACACCGCGCTCGTTCTCACTCGCTCTCTCGCTCCACCTCGCACGTGCATGTGCGCACACTACACACTGCAGAAGAGTTAGTTTATGCCAGATGGCCAGTACACCACTGCTAGCAAACTGTAGGCTGTGGTAAGTAAGTGTAACTCACGATTGAGTGTGAGAACCACTGATGCTCTGAGCTCATATGGTGTTAGGGGAGGGGTTATGCTGGGGAGGGGTTATGCTGGGGAGGGGTTATGCTAAGGACGGCTCCAGTGCGTCATCAAGCCATGATTTCAGACCATTTCAGGTTCGCCCCAAATAACTCCACAATTCAGTACTATATATAGTTCAGTCTTTTAATATGTTTTCAGCACTTATTTTCTAACATGTATAACGTGTTCAGAAACAAATCTCTGATTTTATTTTACGCAGACTTTAACAACACATTTGTGACATAAAGAAAGTTCTTGCTGCTTTGGTTCTGGTTTCTGAGCTGCAGGTTGCTTTTTGTTTCTCACCTGGTTTCGGAGCTGTTTGATGGAGTGCTGCAGGGTCAGGATGTGGTTGAACAGCGGACTCTGCAGGGTCTCCCTCAGGTTGCCCATGGTTTCACTGTGGGTCCACTCCTCCCTCTGGACCAGTTTGGCTTGCAGACGCTCCAGAGCTCCCAGTACCTGCTGACGCTCCGCTGAGGACACTGAGGACAAGCACAGGATGTATTCATTAAAGAGAAACACACAAAGAGAATTCATGCAAATCCAACGTGTGCTGTTTGAAATGTTGAACAGGAGAGAAGATTTTACCTATTGGGACATTTTCATACATTGTCGTCCCTTGCTCTCTGTCCGTTGTTCTGGATCAATCTGAACAGAGACGGACAGACAAAAATATACATTATTTCACATTTATTTCAAACACTGGACAACAAATAACGGACAGGGGTTTTTTGTGTTTAAAATCTACCAGGAAAGAAAGGGTGTATTTCCTGTCTGGCTGCTGGGAGCCTTTTAATTTAAAACATCTGCAGGAAGTGTTGCTGCACAGTAGCGTCACATCAAAGAAGAAACAGCAAAGAGGAACAACTGGAATCAATTATTACTGACTGGAAACAGTGTTATTGTTAAACAGAGAAAGAGTGGTGAGTATGACATGACTCTGTTGGACTGATGGAATAAGTGCTGAGAAAATGAACATAGTGAATTTACGGCACATTAAAACAGGAGCAGGTCAGAAAACTCACGGACATATCATATCCATTTATATACTGTTAAAACAGGGCTTCTCTAAAAAAGGTTTCTTTTGATTTGTATTTTTTTATGCCGTTTTTCTTTCTCTTTTATGTTTTTAATGTAGGACTGCAACTAACGATTATTTTCATTTTCGATCTGTCGATTATTTTCTTGATTAATCGATTAGTTGTTTGATCTATAAAATGCCAAAAAATGGTGAAAAATGTTGATCAGTGTTTCCCTAAGCCCAAGATGACATCCTCAAATGTCTTATTTTGTCCACAACTCAAAGATGTTCAGTTTACAGTCATGGCAGAGTAAACAAACTATAAAATATTCACATTTAAGAAGCTGAAATCAAAGAATTTTGACTTTTTTTTCTTAAAAACCAAACTACTTTGAATTAAATTAAATTACTCAAACGATTAATTAATTATCAAAATAGTTGGCGATTAATTCAATAGTTGACAACTAATCGATTAATAGATTAATTGTTGCAGCTCAATTTTAATGCAATGTAAAAAAAACACTTTGAATTGTGTATGAAATGTTTAATCTTAATTATATTTGGGGGTTAGTGGCCAAGGAAGGAATCCACAGGAGTTAACATTCAAAGATCTGTCCAATCAGATAATTAGTGAGCCGATTTCATAATAATTTCATATATTGGGATTTGCAGCAGCCAAACACCATCCTGATTCACCCTGTTACCTGCTGTTCACTACTGGATATTGAAAACATTGCACTAGATTTCACATACAAATCTAGCACCTCTAATTTTCCATGTGTATCAGTAAACAATAACTCCTCTTCCGACTACACCAAACACAGTTTTCCAACATTTTACAGACCAAACGATTGACTGCGTAATCAAGAAAATAATCTGCAGATGAATTGATGAATAACGAATAATGCTAATCATTAGTTGCAGCCCTGACCAGAGCTGGTTGATGAAGGATTTTAGAATAGACTATATTTAGGGCTGCCTGCAACTAATGAATATTTGTATTATTGATGAATCTGTCAATGTCTTGTTTTGTCAGACCAACAACCCAAACCAAAAAGATATTGAGTTTACACAGAAAAGTATCAAATCCTCACATTTGCCGAGCTGGAAACAGAAACAATTTGCGCAATTTTGCTCCATAAATTACTTAAATGTTGTTGATTATCAAAATTACTGATGAATAACTTGAACACCACCTATATTAGGAGTTACCTGCCAGACAGTAACCCCTCGTAAATCATCTTTTGTCTGTTTGGTCAAATCTTTTCCCAGATGAGACACAACACAACATCCTGTTCTCATTCAGTCACCTCATGTCCTGTCTCCAGTAGTGGAATGTAAAGTACCTTTGTTCAAGTACTGTACTTAGGTACAAATTTGAGGTACTTCTACTTTACTTAAGTATTTCCATTTTGAGCAGCTTTATCCTTCTACTCCACTACATCTCAGAGAGGGAAATATTGTCATTTGTTTTCCGACAGCTTTAGTTACTTGACTGTTTTTCCATCCCCTTCCTGTCCAATGAAAACCACGTATCTCCAGATGTGTTAATTTTGAACGTTTGTGATAAACTGAAGGATGAAGTGTTCCTTTATGGGTTCTTAAGTGAAATAAACTCTTCAGAAAGCCTCTTGGATCAGCTGGGAACTGCATCGTCACAAAGCTGAAAACAGGGCTGTTTTTCTGACGCCATGACAAGTTGACTTTTTAGAGATCAAGGTTCTCACAGGACAGCGACGCTACCAACATATGATGATCTTATAGAGTATGACGCATTGCTGTAGATTAAACTACCCAACAGTATATAAAGAAGCTAAAATTAGCACAACCTTATCTACAGCGGTAAAATTAAACATACACATTAATGCAGCAGTAATATTAATCCAGAAACATCAGATATAATAGTAAAACACTGACAGGGAACATTTTACTGCACTGAGTACTTTGACTTTCACTACTTTAAGTACATTTCGCTGATACATCGTTTACATAAGTAAAGTTTTGAATGCAGGACTTTTTACTTGGAGTGGAGTATTTTCACAGTGTGGTAGGGTGAGTTGCCTTAAAGTGGGACACTGCCTATTGAGGGACAGATAAGCTCCAGTGGGTGTAGGTCTTCCTCAAACAAATAAAAGTCAATAAAACTATTGATGTTTATGTTATTATGTATTATGTTAACTATTATGTTAATGTTTTGACTTTCTAATATACCTAAATGCTTCAAAACTATTATAGTCTTTATTCACTATTCTTTACTTATTTATTATTATCTATAGTCCTATTGTTTGTTAGATGTTGTTCAATTCTCCATGTAACATCCGCACATAAGCCTCGGCTTTGTAACAGCAATAACACTGCAGGCTAAATGGTCAAATTACTGAACATGGGATTGCACATTTAGCCTCGAGTGTTTCCTACATTAATTAAGGCCTTTTAACAGACACACATTTCAGACATGACTGTCCCACATTAGAAAATCAAGATTTGTCTGAGAAAACTTGGCATTAGAGAACTAATATGTCTACCATTTCTTGTGTGATATCTGCATTTTCTTTTTTTGGTTTGATTAGGACACATCCTGGGGATTTCAGAGTGCTACTGGGTTTGGATTTAACGTATTGGCTTTATATCACAAACTGTCTGTATGCAAAAACTGTTCTCCATTAGGCTAATTCACCCTAGAAGTACTTTGACTTCAGTAAAGATCTGAACACTTCTTCCAACACTGTCCTGTCTCTCTTTGTTTTCAGTCTCCCTTTACCTGTATGTGCTACACCTGCTGATTTACATGACAACATGGAACTAAGTTGAACTTCCACATGTGCACACAGATGATTTCCAGCATTGTAAGTGAAGCAGGCTTCTCTGTGCCGTGTTCAGGTGTGTGTGTGTGTGTCTCACAGGTAGCACTGGTGAGTAAAAGCCTCGTTATCAGCCTGTGAGCTCAGCAGGTTTTTAGCACGACTTGTTGACACAGTCAGAGCAGAATGGAAGCCACTTTATCAGGTGGGAAAAACAAAGCACAGACACATTCCACCAACCTGCACACCAAATAACAAGACAGGAACCAGACCCAAGGTCTCATTTCAGTTACAAACTGAACACACCTGTAGACTCACCTGAGAAACCAGGAAGTGAAACTCAAACGGCTCAACAGGGGTGGAGAGAGGGAGGGGGGTGAAACCAGAAGTGGACACTATATCCAACAATAAATAATCGATCTGCTCGCATGTCATATAGTGTATATTGTGATATGTTGAATAGTAAATGTGTGATCAACAGGTTCAACTCGCAACAGGTGCATCCCACTTTAAACAGGAATAAACACTATTAAAGCAGCTTAGACCTCTGAAAACACACATTATACAACCAGCGACAGCATCACACTACACTTCTCTGTGTCTTGATTAACTTTAAGTGAACTCAAACCAGATTGATCAACTTCTCCTCCATCAGCTGGAGAAGTGAACCAGCAATACAGCTAACAGTGGGCTAGTCGTTAGCATGCACAGTTAGCTGGTTAAATAGCATCTAAAAGAACTCTTGAGGTAAGATTTGGTGCGGATCAACAGTCGGAAGATAAAGCCGCCAGTCAGTGATGACTTCATGGACATCAGACAGGTTTAAAGGTGTTTTTAAAGTGTTGTATAAACTCACATGAAGTGATGAAGTGATCCAGTCTGCCACCAGGGTTGCTTTAATGCTGCGTTCACGAGCTGTCGGACTCAGAGTTGTGAGCTGGTGCGCATCCCTAAACAATGTGTAACCGAAGAGCCGCTCCTCTGGAACACAGCGGGGATGGAACGGAGTACATTTACTGTAGTAGGCTACTGTACCGGACAGTCTTCAGGTACTTGTACTTTACTTGAGTATTTCCATTTTACTCCTACTCCACTATATCTCAAAGGGAACTATTGCTATTTTTACTCCTCTGAATTCATTTGACACTTTGTTGCTTTTGACATAAAAAAAACGCATGATATATGATATGATGCAGCACTATACTCCTTATCTATCTAGTCATATATAAAGTATCTAAAACTGGCTACACACCAATGAACTACACCATTAAAATACTCTTACATGTGCCCATTAGTGATACAAAAAAAAGAATAATATAATATTCTATAATAATATAATACTTTTAAAGGAACCATTCTACTGAATGAGTAGTCTACTTTTACTTTTGATACTTGAAGTAGCCTACATTGTGTGCTGATAACAGATTAGTGCTTTTACTTAAGTAACATTTTGAATTCAGGATGTTTAGCCCACTTGTAATGGAGTAGTTTTAGACTATAGTAGTTCTACTTTTAAGTAAAGAATCTGAAAACATCACCCCCCCATATATATGATATGTTTGATTGTGTATGTGACAAATAAACCTTATTTGATTTGAGTTTAATTTGTTAGTTCACAGAGGGCATCACTGCACCACACCAGTAGGTACATTCTTTTTTCAAACAACTTCTTTGAATTATGCAGAACAGGGGAATATAAGCCAATAGGATGCATTTATAGCAGCTATAGAATGGTAACATAAAGCATAAACAATATAGAAAAATAGATTAAATTAATTCTAATTACATTTATAAAAGAAATATCTGGTAAAACATCAAATGTGTTTCATACTGTCTTCCAGAAGAGGGGTGATTTTTGGTAGGGGGGTTGTGTTACAGTGATTGCATAAAATGATTCCACATTTTATTAATATACTGGAAAAACAAAGTTCGGAAACTTGTGTTTGGTGGATTATTTCTCTGTTGTTCCAATGCTAATTGTCATTGTATTTTACATCGTTGGAAAGCCTGTTTATTTACCTTCACAATGATGTCCAACTTGTAAGGATCATGCATTTGTGGGATGAGCAGCACAGCTGATTATGTGGATAGCGCCCAAGAAAAATGTTCCAAAATGCTCTGCCAATGGTAAACAGTGTATTCTCCTGTTGGTGTTGACTCTTGTTTTGTTCAGAGAAATAATCCACCAAACACAAGTTTCCGAACTTTGTTTTTCCAGTTTATATATAGAGTCTATGTAATGTTATAGACATATTTAATATGATTACATAAATGAAGGAATAAATACACAAAACTCGTAATATCAATATCTTGTTATCCATATAATAAAGTCAGTAACGTGTAAATAATAAGAAAAAAAAATAATTGATCCTACAATGTGCTTAGTTGGTAAAACGAAACATGATTTAACACAGCACTACAGATCTCTGAAATACCATTTTCCGGAAAGCCCTGAATGCAGCATCCTGTCACGTGACATGGTCAGACATGGCGTCCTCCCGGAGACGGCTGGACTGTCTCCGCTGCGGGATATGGAGCCTCTTCTTTTACTCTCTTTACTCTCATCTAAAGCTCGTTCTGGCGGAGGAGGTGGACAGCTGCGACAACCTGAGTCTCGGACAATATCCTTTAATGACTGTTTGATGACGTCACTCTGGTTTAGCGGAGGAACATTCACCTGGAAGTGGTCGCTACCGTTAGCCGCAGCTAGCTTAGCCACATTCACAACAGCTACAATCAGCCTATTCGATTTAGAACGGCTCTATATACGGTACATATATGAAGAGGAGTTCTGCTATATCACACATTGGAGCTGTTTAGGATTCTGCTCTTTTAAATTGGATCATTACTTCTAGTAAAGACAGGAAGCTATATGTAGTTATAGATACATACATATACCTATAAGGAAGTATTGATGTTCTGATAATAACAGCCTCAGGGTTAGTTATTATTATAGAATAATAACAGCATCGGGGTTAGTTATTATTATAGGATAATAACAGCATCGGGGTTAGTTATTATTATAGGATAATAACAGCATCGGGGTTAGTTATTATTATAGGATAATAACAGCATCGGAGTTAGTTATTAGTTTAGAATAATAACAGCATTATTGTTAGTTATTATTATAGGATAATAACAACATTAGGGTTAGTTATTATTATAGAATAATAACAGCATTATCGTTAGTTATTATTATAGGATAATAACAGCATCGGGGTTAGTTATTATTATAGGATAATAAGCATTAGGGTTAGTTATTATTATAGGATAATAACAGCATCACGGTTAGTTATTATTATAGGATAATAACAGCATCAGGGTTAGTTATTATTATAGGATAATAACAGCATCAGGGTTAGTTATTATTATAGGATAATAACAGCATCAGGGTTAGTTATTATTATACAGTGGTGGAGGACATACACAAGTATTACAAGTGGAAAATGTCCCCTGTGACTGTTATACTAATATATACTCTATCATTAGATTATGATTACTGATGCATTAATGTAAAAGCAGGATTTTACTGTTGTAGTTGGTCGAGGTGGAGTTCATTTTAACTAATGATTATTTTCATTATGGATTCATCTGCTGATTATTTTCTCCATTAATCGATTGTTTGGTTTGTAAAAATAGTGAAAATAGTTAGAAATGCCGTCACAGTTACCCAGAGCACAAAGTGACACCTTCACATCGTTTTTTCGTCCAACCAACAGTCCAAACCTCCATATTATTACTAATGCATTACAATTATTAAAAGGAAAAGCAGCAAATCTTCACATTTGTGAAGCTGGAACCATGACATTGTTTTTACATGAAAATGACTTAAACCATCAAAATAATTGGCAATTAATTTTCTGTCAATCAACTAATTGATTAATCAACCAGTCCTTAGAGCTGTAGTTGTATTGTGTGCAAATTTATATCATATAATTTATAAAGTAACTAAAGCTGTCAGATAAATGTAGTGGAGTAGACATAGAAAGCATGAAAAGAAAATAATCAAGTAAATTACAAATACCTACAATTTGTACTTAAGTACAGTACTCAAGTAAATGTACTTTGTTACATTCCACCACTGATTAGATATTAGATATTCCCTAAATTCATCAGTAGATGTTGCCACAAATGTATGTCTAATATTTAGTCTCATTGATAAAAACATGCACATTGTTAGAAACACTTTTCAGTGTAACGCAGTGGCATTTATTGCAGAGCTGTTGTATTCGACTGGGTTTTAAACTGATGTGGATTTTTTGAAGAGTGTTTCCCCAAAACAAATTCAGGAAAAAGTGCAATCTAGTATTAAAGAAGAGTGAAAGAATCATATTTTGGTGAAATTATAAATGATTCAATATTTCCAACCAATGAACTGACAAATGTGTTGATCAGAGCTTGTATGAAAGGAGTTGGCTTTTTTTTAAAAGGGCACACCATGCAATAACAGGAAAACAATTTGCATATGTACACCTGCCATAATAAAAAGGTGAGAAAGAAAGGTAAAATAATTAAAAAACAACACAAAAAAGATATATATGGGGATATAATGACTATATTAAGAAAATATTGTAAAACAAATATAATGGAAAAATACAAATTAAAACGAACAAGGAAAAAGTAATAAAATTATAATGTTTAATATATGATAGAGCTCATATTAAAACAGACTTTTACAAAGTGCTTCACAATTCAGGATAAAATTAAAAGATCATTAGAGAAATAAAGGCTCGAATGTAAATAAAAAACAATAAAACAAATCATCACTCAAATCATTGGACATTTAACAGAAAGCTGTGTAGACTGTAAAATAATAACACAATCAGTGAAAAGACCAACCTAAACAAACAATGCTTAACTCAGTTTACTAGAGATATCTGCAGGTGAAATGATTAGATATAAGATGAGCAATGTGACCTCTATGTGTACATCTGGTCTGAAGTCTAGCAGGTGTGCATACGAAATGGCGAATGCACACATCATTTCTAAATATGGCCCCTGCTGTTGATTTTTTCCACTATAATTACAAGTCTGTTAGCTTCATTCTGTCATGTTGATGACGTTGAGTCAGTCAGCAGCTGGTTGGGACTCCTTCACTCTCCTCATGTATCGCTGCAACGATCCAAAGATAGATGAAGCCACTCAGGAGCCGGAGAACTGCAGGGACATGACGGCCTGGGGTGAGTGAGTGATTTTTAGGTTGTAGTGGGCTCAGTTTTAAAGCTAGACTGAAGATACTGGCATAATATGAAACTAAAAAACCTAAGGTTATCTAACCAATCCATCGGTACCAACCACGTCATACTAGCTTGTCGCGAAGGAGGTTAAATAACGCTTCAAACTTGTTTTTTGTTGTTAATTGATCTCCAATAATACACATATACATACATTTGCATAAAACAAGCGTATTTGCCCACTCCCATGTTTATAAGAGGATTAAATACTTGACAAATCTCCCTTTAAGGTTCATTTTCAACAGATAAAAAAATGTGTCATTAATTTGCGATTAATCACAATTATCTATGGACAATCATGCAAGTAATCGCGATTAAATATTTTAATCAATTGACAGCCCTATTTTTTAACATTATATTCTATACATTATATTACATTATATTTTACCCCTGTGTTTTAACTTCTGCACTGTTTCATGTCTTAGATCTCATTTTTACTTGCGTGTTTTTTTCTTTGTATATATATATTTAATGAGAATTGTTGAAGGGAGCCTCAGATCGTCATTTGCCAATGGCTGCTTCTCTCTTCTCTGTAATTGTTGCACATGACAATAAAGAACTTGAAAGTTGAAGCAAAATGTGACATAAAAAATCATTAAGACAAATATAAAGGGATAAACTGATGAATGGGAACATTGATGGAAATCTGATAACCAGCTTCTGTTCCTCAGATCAATAACTGTCACGTCTGTGTGTGTGTGTGTGTGTGTGTGTGTGTGTGTGTGTGTGTGTGTGTGTGTGTGTGTG